>JASAMX010030249.1:0-29668 GCA_030248175.1 Microlaimidae sp. YZB2_3 | reverse complement strand
TTCTGTGAAAATACCACCTTTGCTCGCCTCACTTAGTTTAATTTTACATGGGCATTATTTTCGATTTTTTGCTCACAATCCAATCAAAAGGATCTTTTGATACACACTTAACTACAAATCAGAAAAACATTATCTCAGAAAAACATTGTCTCAGAAAAACATTATCTCTCTTGTACAAAGCATTTTTCTCATTTCTTAACTGATATAAACTATGGATATGAGCCAGCTGGTCGGCAGAATAAGACTCGCGCAGATAAATTCCTTGATAATGCTGTTGATTTTTTAGCTTCCAGGCATTAGATAATACCAAGTTCCTTTCTGCAGACCGCGCGAACCGGATTTTTAGCAGACGGGGACGAACTTGGTCATCACGTAGAATACCCAGCCGGAAAGAGTCAACAACAACTGAAAGACTGGTTTTACTCGGAATGATAGCTTTTATAAAAGGACAGATATGATCCTCTTTCCTTCTTTAAGACCAGAGACCACAATGAATTTAGAATTCTCCTCTTCGATTTTCTGTTTCTGTCAGCTAGTTTCAGAAATCTGCTCAAGAAATGTAGAAGCCCCCGGTTTCTTCTTATTTTTTTTCAGGACATAATTTTGAATCCATCGTCGTCGTTCAAGACTTCTACGGTTTCCGTATCCGGTTGCTTTCAGCCGCATCCAAATCATCTGTCGCGGTTTGGCTCAAAAACGAAGACACAAGCATTTCCACCTTGCTGTCAATTGCGGAAAGTTGCTCTTTGATTCTTTTCGGCCCTGCATAGATTTGTTTACACAAAGTGTGCAAACTAGTGAGTAGTAACATCTTAATTTTTTTGATACTTGACGGAGGTAAGCCGAAACAAGTAGTGTAAAAAAAGCCAGACCAAAAACAACATTTAGGCGCGTCTTTTTCAATGTTTTCCACACACAGCACAGTTTACCGCGACAGGTAACATTTTTGTCGGTGAACACATGTCGGTGAATTTAAACCATAGTGATTTTGTAACGTTTATGGTGATTTTGGCTTATGGTGAATTTGTCCATGATGTTTTTATACGGACCAGTGGAATATTTTAATTATAGTTAAAACATTTTATTTTATATTAAACATAATAAATTAAATACTCGTATTTTTTGTCACAATGCTAAATTAAACATTTTAAAAATGTATTTTTGTAAGGTCTGCGTGTTTTTAATGGCGATGGCAAAGTGAGACTCCGTTGATGGCAAAGCCAGACTGTTGCTGGACAAGTAAGAAAAAAAAACTGCTGGCAATGTAAGACTGCTGGCAAAGTAAGATTCACCCGTTTTTGAGCCTGTCTGTAGGAAGGGTGCGTTAACTAAAGGCTGGTTTATACTTAGGTAAAAACGTCCTTTGGACAAAGTCCAAAAGACAAGCACAGCGTATAAACGTATGTAAAAACGTCTTTTGTTTGGAATTTGTCCAAAGGACGTTTTTACATAAGTATAAACCAGCCTTTAGCCTCTCGTAACGCGCTCCCAGCCTCTCGTAAGGAAAAAGACAAATATCTCGCCAAATACTGGAGTAAATTTTAAACTGAAAGTATGGATGGATAGAAGAGAATGAGATCTATTTGATTCATACTAAATCATGAATCAATTTAAAGTATGAAGCGAGATATAATGATTTGAATTTTTTCGTCAGCCTCTTATAAGAGGCCCGAGTTTTCTTACGAGAGGCCCGGGTTTTTTTTTAGTTTTTGCAAAATATATGTAATATCTCTGTATTTCTTCAATTTTACACAAAAAATCAATTAGTTTTTATCATATTTAAACTCTCGGTAGTATTGTAATGTTTGTAACATCAATTAAAATCCTAGTACTTCTATTAAGAAATTGACTTCAGTTTCTTAAAACAAAAAAATAATAAAAAAATCCGGACGAAAATTTTGTATTGTTTTTTTACCTTTATATAAACAAAGTGGTAATATATTTAAATGAAAAACATAGAAGCTATAAATTTATTCATTATAATTATATCTATTAGTGGAGTTTTTATATTATTTGGAACAAAAACAAAAATAGCGACATATAGAGTACATATTATTTGAAAAACTTGTGTTTTTCTTAGATTGCGTTACATAATTATTATTAATAAATAATTGAAAATCTTATCGTTTCAACTAAATTTTGATACAATTTATTTTAACAAAAAATTCCTTTATTAATTAATGAATTTTTGCATTAATGCAAAAATTAGGGTAAAATCAAACGACTTGGATTTGTTTCGTGCTCTGTTAATGTTATATGATACAATTTTGTAAAACAGAGGATATATTCTTGCAAAAAAGGTCGAATTTAAAATTTTAAACCAATAGAAATTTATTCGGAGAACATTTTAAATATTTAAAACTAAAAAAAAAAAATTAAATTCGAAATTAAAAATTGCGCTTAACTGGATTTGAGACCGGGGGTTTTCATTGTTCCTAACCACTTGACCATTCACCCACGGTTGAGATCTTCTATCAAATATATTCTATCAAAATTTTATTCTATCAAAATTTTTGATATATTTTTACACTTTTATTTAATTTTGAAAAAAAAAAATTGATTTACAAATTTTTTTTTGACGAAATCTTCTTTGGCCTTACTCTTTATGTTTTCAATTTGCGGAAAAATTTGGAGACACTCCGGAGTCATAGCTTCGGGTCGGGAAACATTACTAATTTTAAACGCTTTTGTTTTGATTTTTTCATCATAGTTTAACGTGCACCGAAAATACGATTGCTAAAAAGTAACAGTTTAGCGTACGTGTCATTTATGTCTGCTGTCACAGTTAGAATCAATTACTGCAAAAAATCATACAAGGCAGTAATAATTACATAACCTTATTAATTTTCGAGATTTTAGGAAAATTTTAATTGCTGAATTACTTTTGAATAAGATTATTTCTGAACGCCCACGAAACATAAATCCCAGTTTGCGAAGCTATATTGAGTGAGTATTTAATCAAAATTATCAAAGCTAAATTCATCTATAAAAATATATTGAAGATTCTTGGCGTGCCCTCATACAATGTACAGGAAAGGTTAACTCAAAAAAAAACAAAACAAAACAAACACAAACACGTTTAGCTGTAACACATTTTAATTTTTATATTGTGATTTATTTATAGCATATGATTTTTGTTTCAAAATGTCAAACACTATTAAGCTTTTTTTTGTTATTCAATCCCGCACTAGTATACGTTTAATTTAGTACATTGGTTTGCAGTCAAATTGTATTTTATCTTACTTTATTTTTAAAGATATTTTTTCAAGGCTCATTTTTTAATTAAGTAAATCTGACTATCGCACGTTATTTTATTACATTATTAATAACATCGGTTTAAAAAATACAGCAGGAAAAACCAGTGATTTTGCCACAAACGTATTTTTAGATAAAAATATAATCGGTTGCTGCTTTGTTAACTAAAACATAAAAAGCTGCCAAAATAAAAGGCAAATAATATTCATTAAAAAGTGATTATTAACACTTTGGGATTTTTCATCTATAAACCACTGCAAATCCGCCGATGGTATTGCGTGCCAGTGCTGCACTGTGTTAAACTCCACGTTTTCCATCGTCGGGATGCGAAGTTTAATACAATGCAGCACTGGCGTCTTCTGCGGATTTGCAGCGGAAAAAATCCCAAAAAGTTAAGACAGCTGAATAACTGTCTAGTGAGTTTCTTATTATTTATTATATCCGTAGAGATATTATCGTTAGATTAATAGTATGAAACAAGTGGATTTTTTTTTTGAAACTTACCCGTTTTTTATTATTATTAACGCATTGGGGTACTATTTATGTTCGTTTATCTTCGTTGTTGTTTTTTTCGTTTTTCTTGCTATTTAGTTGCTATAAAGCGCTTTTTACTTTGGTCAAATGTTGCATGTTATCGTTCATGCTTTTTTCTTTTGTTTTTTTTGTGCTGCATGCAAAGTAGATAACAAAATAATTTTTTTACGGGTCAGCTGTCAAAAAGGTCAAATAATTATTTCAGCTGTTTATGGATGTTATATGTTATATTGCTGTGGCGCCCGGAAAAAATACATTCTGCAAAATATCTTCGGAAAGAATATCTTCTGAAAGACTTTTAAATTCTCAACTAAAGAAAACTTTTATTTTCCTAAGCCTAAGCAAAACCTTAAAATCGAGCTGAAACAACATAAAAAAGTTTTAAAAAACCTGTAAAAGTTTTTAATAATACTGAATAATTTATTACTGAAAGAAGATATTTTTTCCGGAAAATATTTTTCAGAAGTTATTTTTTCCGGACACCATTGCTGTAGGTTGCTTTTATATATTTTGAAAGTGTTTTTTATACATCTAAAACCTGAAAGAAAAATGAAAGAAACGATGAAAAAAACTTATGGTTGAATTATATCTGGTTGACCACGAAAATTAAAATGCAGACATGAACGGACCAGTTAAAATTGGCAAACTCTGTTTCACTTGACAAAGTTTCACTCGTTTGCTTAGTCAGAGCCACTCTGCCCGACTGACTTGTGGACATATTCGGAATGGACAGTATGCGATAAATCATGGGTTTCCATTTGCAGTATTATTCACAGAACTTAGGGTTTTTCAGCGCCCAACTCAGAATTTTTCAGCGCCCTGATTTCAAATATGAACACTGTTTTTTTAATTTGACCTTCGGGGGGCAACCCCCATCCTTTTGAGGGGGGGGAAGGGTTCCAGTAAACTTATGCTTTATGCCCACTTAACTTAAAAACTGGCCAATAGAGTTTTTCTGTTTTTAGTTCATAACAATTTTTTTTTAAAATTTTCTTTATTTTATTCTTCCTGAACACCACAAACGGGGGGTTAATCCCTCTTATGGGGATTCTTACTGCAGTCTTAATTTACCCTTAACTAACTCTGTTTTCTAGGGTGCTGTTTTTAAATATAAGTTTATTTTGTTGATTTTACATTTTAAGAACCTCAAAAGAGGGTCTACCTTATTTAACAACACGTCAAAGTTCTTGTATAGGTAGACCATTAAATATGATTCCACTTTTATAATTCCCGGAAATTTCGTCTTTTACATTACGTCTTTCAACATCTCGTCTTGTACAACTCGTCTTCGAAAAACTCGTCTTTTGATTTCGATTTTGTAAACGTATTTTTCAAAAGACCAGTTTTCCGTATTTTGCGACTAAAACAATGGATAAAAAAACTTTTTTTCCTAAGCCTAGATAGATAGATAGTAAGAGGGCGGTACCCTAGTGTTAAGGGGCCCTGGTGTTAAAAGCCTACATTAGGCTCATTACACTCTGCCCTGGAACCACCTAGGAGTGGTTTTCCTCAAATCGTTTTGATTCTTTTATGAATCGTTTAAAATCAGCAACAGACGCCCTCGGACTGTTTTTGCATCTAAGGGGTCCGTGCCAAAGATTTCAAACCTTATTGCTGACAGTGCATAGCACTGTTCCAAGAAGTGAGTAGCGGCCTCTTCTTCCTCTTGGCAGAGTTTGCAGAGCCCATCATTGGCTACTCCAATCTTTCTTAAGTGAGCTTTGACAGGACTATGTCCAGTTAAAAGCCCAATGACAAGGCGTAACTCCTTTCTTGAGAGACCAAGCAATTGCCTAGCTCTGGAAATATTTGGCTCAATGACATACTTTTTGGCTTAAAAACCGCATAAAAGCGAAAACCAGCGGGAAGGGCGGCGTGAAGACATGCGCGAAAGCATGCCAACTTCCCCGCGGTAATAAAAAAATAGAATTAAAAAGATGATTTTTATTTTGATTTTGCATTGGGTCACATTATTAATTTAAATTGATAAAAGTTTAATTCCTCTGTATGTTTGATTATGTTATAAGTTTATTGTAAATTATTAATCATTATTTAAAGGAATTGAGTCTTTTATCAATTTATCTTATATTATGTGAGCCAATGCAAAAGCCAATCGACAATCGTTGGTTAATCCTTGGTTAATCGCGCTTTATGAGCGCGGCTACTGGTCTCTAATTTAGTGTTTTAAAATGGTTCTTTTTTATATAATCACTTTTCAGGCTTTGTTCTATTGAATTTTTTGCCCAAGATTAACAAAAAAAGTTTACACACATGCTTTAAGCCCAAAAATGCTCTCGCAAGGGCCTCACAAGGCTCTCGTAAGTCTGGCCTCACACTTTTTTCTCCCTGTAAATTTTGTCAGTTGTCTTCCGAAAGCTCGTCTTTTAAACATCTGATCTTTAAAAAACTCATCTTTTTGATGCGATTTTGGAAACAAATGTACTTTACTTTTTAAAAGACGAGTTTCTTGTATTTTGCGACTTAAACAATGGATCAAAAACATTTTTTCCTAAGCCTAAGCAAAACCTAAAAGTCAAGTATGATAAAATTTTATTTCATGATTTGTTTAGAAAAACTCTAAACCTAAGCCTGCCTAAGCAAAACCCAAAAATTAAGCAAAATTAATTGTAGCCAATTTGAATTTTATGGTTTTTTTTAATTAGAGAGTAAAAAGCTTTTCATTATTTTCCTAAGCCTAAGTGAAACCTAAAAATCAAGCAAAACTTTATAGTTTTGGTGGAAACTCGCCTGGTTGAATTATGTTTACAAAATTGCATCCAAAAGACGAGATTTCCAAAGATGGGATGTTTAAAATACGAGCTTTCCAAAGACAAGATGTTCAAAGACAAAATGTACAAGACAAAACTTCCGTACACAAAAAAATGTTGAATTTTATAACCAACAAACAAAAAGTTATAAATCATTAAATTAAAACCTACCTATTTTTAGATTAAACTCAGGTGAAGGAAGCAAAGTTATGAATCAAGAAGGCTCAGAATCGGCGCCTGTTCCGTCATCTACTGCTACAACCCAGCAGCCCACTGCTACAACTAGCAGGTGGCGTATAAACTTCCTTAAATTATCTTATGGCACTATGAAAGTACGATCGTCTGCCGTACCCAGAAGAAACAATCTACGGTAGATGAGAATCGTTTCTTCATCATTGCGTCTGTGTTCCCGGTTTTAATTAAACACAGGCAGACAGGAAGTCTTATCAAAAATATATAATATACCAAAAAATGTGCAACTCCTATATAAAAAAAGTACAGAAATGGTGGCCTTTATAATGAGCCTCTCCATTTAAATGACACTCTCCACTATAATGGCATAGTAGCCATTTTAATTCGGCGAGTTAAAATCGAGAGGAAGCTATTATAATAGCCATTGATTGACTTAATTTCATTTCATATATACTCACAAGTCTAATACTGTCCGGGCCGCAGGAGTTTCCCCGTGTTGGTTAAATACTGTCCAACATGCAGAAACTCGTGCGGCCCGGACAGTATTAGACTTGTGAGTATATATAAAGTGAAATTAAGTCAATAAATGGCTATTATAATAGCTTCCTCTCCATTTTAACTCGCCGAATTAAAATGGCTACTATGCCATTATAGTGGAAAATGTCATTTAAATGGAGAGGCTCATTATAAAGGCCACCTTTTCTCTACTTTTTTTATATAGGAGTTGCACATTTTTCGGTATATTATATATTTTTGGTCTTATGGAGTTGCTAAGTTATAAGTTCACTTGCTGGCATTTTTTAAGGTCTCTCCGGACAGTTTTAACTTCGCAGTGTTGAATACAAAAAAATACAATAAATCTAAAATAAATATTAATATTAAATAAAAAATGTGGCAATAAAAATATGTTAACAGTAGAAATCGATCCTGAATTTTTTTATCTGCATTTTTACCCATATAGTTTTTCGATTTTTAAGAAAAAAAAATAGGTAAAAAAAACGCGAATTTTAGGTCAAAAAGCCCTTTTGTTGCATTTTTGAGCTTTTTAGTGTGCAAACAATTCATTTTAACCTCAAAACTTAATTTTAGAAGCAGTTAGAAGTAGTTTTAAAAAAATTTTTTCTTCATTTTTTCAAAATTTGGGGGGAATTAACCTTTTTTCACCCCCCTACTTCTAAATAAAGGGAGGGTTAAACCCCCCTTTCTCAAAATTTGTGGGGGGTTAATCCCCCCAACCTCCCCCCGTGCCCATCTATGGTGGCCGTGGAATCTGTTGACGGCTCCCACTTTGTCACACCTCGAAACCTTTGTTGACGTGGGGAAGTTCACACAGCCACACACGGGTTATTAGCACCAGCGCGAGTGGGAACACGCAGCTTTTGGGCGCCACCGCTGAGGGAGTGGACAGGGAACAGATCTACCAATGGATCTTGGATTTGGGAATTCCGACGAGCCGAGAAACAGCTTTGCTGGAATTGAGGTGAATTTTCCGTTTGTTTAATTTTCAATTTAATTTAGTTTACTTTATGTTTCTAATAGTGCTAACCAGCGGCGTAGGCGGGGGGGTGTGAATTCAAAATCCGGATTTTTTTATAAGAGGAGACCCTTACGCTTTTTTGAATTTTGAAAAAAAAATTTTCTTTAAATATAATATCAGAAGCATCCCTCCTGATGCGTTCTAAACGCATAAAAATACCCTAAAACTGAAATTTTTCCTAAAGTGTACATCAATAATTTATATTATTGATGTATTATTTATAATTTATATTATCGATGTACAATCAGTTTTTTTTTAATTTCGATGGATGGATTGTATTATTTCAATACGTAGCTAATCCTTTGGCTTAGATATTGATTGGCAATACTAAATACTAGTGATGGGCAGTTCCGGGTTCCAGTCCAGATATTCCCGGCAAAATTTAGAATTCCGATTGCGGTTCCTGTTCCGGATTTTTTTAAAATCTCAGTTTCGGTTCTGTTCCGGTGGTTCGGGGTTTCACAATTTAATAGGCAGTTCCCGATCCGGTTCCGGATTTTTTTGAAAATCTCAATTCCAGTTCCGGTGTTCCGTGGGTTTGAAGTTCCGCCCACCACTACTATATACATGTTAAAACCATAGGTGGGCAGCCTCCGGGAGTTTATAAGGGGGGTATACCCGACCCCTGAAATTGGGGGTGTCCTAAAAATTTTTTTGGGCATACCTCAAATACCCCATTTTTAGAGTTTTTAGCACTAGGAGACCCCCCAAATTTTTTTTTTTTTTGGGGGGGGGGTTCGGGGTACCCCCAAATTTTAGGGGGCGTGTCGGTTATAATCAGGATTTTTTGGGGGAAACGCCCCAATTCCCACCCCTGTCCACCTATGATTAAAACTCATACATTATGAGGTATATAGGTTTGAAAATGGCTGTTTTTAAACCCCTTAACAAAACAACGGTTTTTGTACTTGTGGGGTGGTCCGCCTCTCTCCACCCCACCCCCTTCTTTGGCAAAGTATAGAATTTCATATAGGTTTCCTTTTTTGCTTTTCGAATATTTTGTTATAAAAATTAAATACATAATTTGGCATGTAATTTTTTATCACAATAAAATTTATTAACAATACATCATCTAAAAATATATTATTTAGCTTACCAACAGTTGCCATGAATATTGTGTATTGTAAAGACTGGTTCATACTTATGACAAAACGTCTTTTGGACAAAGTTCAAAGGACAATTTTAGATAAGCCAAAACGTCCTTTGGACAAGCCAAAGCGTCCTTTGGACAAGCCAAAACGTCCTTTGGATATTTTCCTTTGGACGAAGTATGAATGCTACTTAGAATTTGTTCTTTGGACAAAGTCCAAAGGACAAAATCCAAAGGAAAAAGTCTAAAGGACAAAAAGTATGATCACGTTGTCCTTTGGATTTTGTCCTTTGGACTTTGTCCAAAGGACAAAATCCTCCAATAAACCGGGGCACATTTCCAGACCTTGCACAGGTCTGGCCAACTCTTCGCGTCGGCTGGCGCCGCAACGCGGCGCAGGCTGTGTCGCTTTGCATAGGTTATCTGACAATTTTTTTCCCCCAGACTGCCCCCCAAAATGAAATCCAAGCTATGCCATTGGTACTAAACGTACTAAAATATTGGTACTATTTACGCAATACATAGAGACCACAGAGTCCTGCTAAGAGTTATAATTCAGGTGTATTATCAAATTTGGAAAATAAGCTTTTATTTAACGGTTTGCGTGTGATCTTGGAGAATGCCGATATTTCAAATAGTTTAAAAAAGTAAACCATTAATAATAACAATTGTAAGTCAAATTCAAAAAAAGCAACTTGTAAGTTCCTCTTTTTCTCATTTTTACCGGGAACGATATCATGGTACCATGGCTGTAGCCAGGATTTGAATTGAGTGGGGGATTTTTTGAAAGTTGCCTTATACGTGCCCGCAAGGGGGGTTTGGGGGACGAGAGCCCCCCAGCGGAGTCAAGAGGCAGAGCCCTTTGTCAGGGGGGTCCAGGGGGCAGAATGCTCCCTGGGGTCAGAAATTTTTTAATTTTAAGCTCTTAAAAGGGACCGGGAAACCTAAATTTAAGTACAAATTCCTGATGTAGCTTCTCTTTTTTTAATAGATACAACAATAAAGGTTATAATTAAATAGTTTTAAGATATTATTATTATGCCATTTTAATTAAAAAAAGAACAAACGTTTTTTTAAATAAAAAAAATCTTTATTCAATTTTGGTTAGGTTTTTATAGTAAATGCTGCAATTATTCATATGCTCTGCGCTAAAGTTTTGAATTATGAATAATTTCATTTTTGTGAATAAGAGGTTTCATGATCCTAAACCATTCTTATTTATGTATTTTAGATAGTCTTAATACATTGCAGAGTGATTAGGGAAAAAAATTTTTTCTAGTTAAAAAAACAAAGGGTGGAGGAGACCCTTACAAAATTTTTTGCCTTTCCAGAGTTTAAGAGTTTAATCCCCCCTGGCTACGGACTCGGGTACAATGTTTCCTTTTGAGGCAAAAGTTCTTCCAAAAAAAGCTTCCTCTTTTTGACATTTTTTCCCTAAAAATAAAAAAAAATGCGTGGGAGTTCCTTGTTAAGGAAAAATCCAGGGTCGTTTCAAATTTAATTAGGTACAATATATCACTAGGTATGTTTATTCTACTGAAATGAGCATAATGATCTTCTTGGGAATCCTTTTTACAGTTTTATGATCAAAAAGTTTTTTATACTTCTGTCATGACAATAGTGTTAATGTATATATTTTTGTTTTATTCGTTTTAATAAATATTCGTTAAATTTATGTCAATTAGTGTAATAATGTCCAGCTTTATATAATATTTTTGTATTTTTTAGGAGTTTTGTGTCTTGATAAGGATACAAGTGTTTTGCTTTGAAACGTCGACAATAAAAAGTTTTATGATGATTATGCCCATTTATAGCAATACTAGCACCGGAAGCTTTTTTTTACCAAAATTTTGCAGAAAGGGGTTGTACTCCAAATTTTCAAAATACTGTAAAAAAGACATTAAAAAGAATAAAATGCTTTGCGCTTCGCGCAAAGTATTATTTGCATTGTTTTTTAAGTTAAACTTGAAAAAATTTTGGTTTAGAAAGGTATTACATGGAAAATCGTGCGACAGCACGAAAAAATTAAAAAAATGTCTTTGAAATTCATTAGAAACATCACTTAAAAGTTGTAAAAAGGTATATAAATGTCGAGCACTGAGCGGAGCGAAGCGCGAAAAAAAATTTTAAAATTATTCTGTTAGGACCCCCAAATATTTACCTCCGCCAACCTAAAAGGGGAGGTCACATTACAACCCCCATAATCATAGGTGGGCAGGGGGATGGGGTTTATACCAATCGGGTTGGGGGGTTTATACCCCTTCCTACCCCAAAAATCCCGATTATAGCCGACAGTTCCTCTAAAATTTGGGGGTACCCCGGACACCCCCTAAAATTTGGGTGGTCCCAGTACTAAAAACGCTAAAAATGGGGTATTTGAGGTATACCCCCAAAAAAATTTTTGGGACACCCCCGCGCCTCCCCGAAATTTCGCGGGTCGAGTATAACCCGTAAAATCCAGGAGGCTGCCACCTGCCAGGCTACCCACCTATGCCCATAACCCCCATGTCTACGCAGTTGGCAGAAATGTTTAGTTTTTTTCCCAAATTTAATTCATTATTGATTTTTAGCAGAAGACGCGAGGTCGTACAGGATCTACCGGAGATGTTATGGCATTCTTTCGGAACGATGGCCGCATTGCTCCAGGAGGTGATTAGCATATACCCGGCCATCATGCCCCCCACGTTGACGGTAAGCTACCTTTTAACGTACTAGTGATTTATAACTAAAATGAAAAAAGTTAAGCTCTTTGCCTTGCCGTCTGATTGAAGTTAGATTCTGTCATACATATCATACCCCATGGTGTTTACTTTTTCATTAAAAATGAAGTTGATGGTTGTGGCTAATGTTTTATAATTGTTATAAAATTATCTTTGATCAGAAATTTTCTTTCTGCCTAGGTCTATTTCTTCGGATTCTAGTGACTTTTAAAATGCTTTCGCGTTTCGCCAATTGCTACAAAACAAATACCGGCAATCTTCCATGGTATGGGAGAGATAGTGGTGGTAGTCATGGGTGTTTTGGGGGGGGGCAGCAGGGTCCGTCCACCCCCCCAGAGCCAAAATTTTGGACTCCCCCCCTTCTAGAAAAAATCTAGGGGCCCCCTCCCCCCAAAGCCCGAGAGCGGTCCGGCCTGACCCCCCCTAGCGAGGCTGACCCCCCTCTCCCCTCCCGACCAATTTGGAAATATATATTTTTATTTACTGTCAAAAACACGTTATTCTTTAGTTAAAAACAGTGTTTAAATACACTTTTTAGGCCTAAATAGGCGGTTTTAGTACATAAAATTCAATATTAGACCTAAAAACACTTAAATTATTGAGTTAAAAAAATTTTGTTAGAAAATTGGACCCCCCTAAATTTAATATCTCGCACCCAGGGGTCAACCCCCCCTTAAAAGCCAGGGGGGTCCCCCTGGACCCCCTTTCCTCCCTAAAAAATTTTGGCCTTCCACCCGGGGGTGGACTCCTCCCCCCTAGCGGACCCGACCAAAAAACCTATGGTGGTAGTATTTGCCTCCTTCCTTCGGTGGCCTAAGAACGAAAGTCGTGTGGCCCTGGGCAATTTTTGGTTTAGTATGGAGTATTTTGTTGTGCACTACCACAAACACAAATAGTTCACTTTTTTCCCAATGCTGAAAGTCATTTATTATTGACAGCCAATGAAGACTTGAAAGTATATCCATGCACTAAGAAACAATATTACAATAATACATAGTGCCGACCAAACCCTTTAGGAACAAATACATATACATATACTTCAAGACAATAAAACAAACTTCCAACTAACTTTTAGCTTCTTTGTACACAAACTAAAGAATTTTTTAAAAAAAGTAGACCCACTCTTAAACCTTATGAAAAAGGTAGCTTGTGCTTGATAAGTTTTAAAACTCCATAAAAACTTTTTTAGGCTCAGCAGTCAAACAGAGTATGTAACGCTCTAGCATTGATGCAGTGTGTGGCTTCTCATTCCGAAACAAGGAGACCCTTTTTGCAAGGTAAATTAAACAATTTTATATTAAACTTAGGTTTTCTCTCTTTTTTTCTTCCTTTTTTTCCTTTTTTTTTTCTTTTCTTTTTTTTTTTTTCTCCCCCCTGGGGGGGTAGTCAGCGAGATCCCGTGTAAAAAAATTGGGCAAAAGTGTCTTGTGAATAGTGTCTATGTATAGACGAAAGACTTGACATTAAAACTTCCAGAATATTATGTAACAAAATAAAAAAAATCCGAGTTTTATGCTGTGTGGCCCCGCTACTAATTATGATGATGTTAATAGAATGAAACGCCTATATGAAAAACGTTAACCTAGTGTACCCCACTAAAACTTTTAATGATTAATTCCTCACTCCCTAATGAATGCTAATCATAATGGGGCATGTAAGTTGGGTGAGATTAGGTAGACGACATTAGGTAGACGGAGATTAGGTAGACGGCGATAAAGTAGACGACATTAGGTAGACAGGAAAAACACAACGATTAGGTAGACGGAGATTAGGTAGACGCGCATTTAATAGTATGTTTAAAAGGTTAAAATACGAATATATAAATTGTAACTTATATTAAGAATTGTAGAAGAGTTTTAATTTAAAATCTTGACCATTGTGTTAGTGCGAACAATAATAAATTGCTCTGAAATAATTTTTCAGTTGGTTTTGCTGCAAAATGCGAGAAAGAGTCAAAGGGGTTGTTTTGGGTTGGGGGGTGGGGGGGGGGGGGTGGTGGGTGGATTTGGTTTTTTGGTGTTTTTTTTGGTTTGGTTTTGTGGTGTGGGGGGTAGAGTTTGAGGATTTGGTCGGTTGTGTGTTTTTTATAGGTTAGAGTGGTTCTATGGATGTTAGTTTCTGTCTTTATCTTTGTGTTCTATGGTTAATGGCTAATAGAGTTTATTTTTTTTGGTTTGTTTTTTTTTTCTGTAATCTTTCTATAGCGGCTCTTCTCTCTTTTGTGATTTTTGGTGTTATTGTCTCTGGGTTGTCTTTGTGTTTGTTTTGTCTTCTCTTCTGTTTTCTTTATGTATTCTTGTAATATCTTTCTTGAGGTAGTTAGCTAGCTGGTGTGTTGGCGGTGGATATAGTTAGTATAGAAGTGTGTTATTGTTTATCTACTCTATCTGCGGGGTGATATCTAAATCACTGTTTAAAGTGTGGTTAGTGAATATGTTTATATTCTTGTATTTTGCCGCGCTGTGTCAAAAAGTCTATATCGGCCTCGTGGTTTATACGGTGCTTTATAGTTTATGATTTTATGCAGCTGCTTTTATTAGTTTATAGACTACTATAATAATAGTTAGTATATATAGAATTTTATTTTTGTGTTTTTGTTTTTATTTTTTGGTGTAAGTCTATGTTTTTTGTTTTTGTTTAAGTTTTAATCAGTAGGAATTTACATCTGAAATTTGATGATTTAGCTATTGTCATCGAAAATAAGTTGGTTTTTGCGTAGGGAATGCTCTAGAAAAGAAAGCTTTTTAGGGGGTAGTGTAATATATCTGCGACTCTCATCATATATTCTCTCAGCACGTTATACTAGGAGTGAAAATAAACTTTTTATATAGCTTGCAAATACGTAGAAATAGTTACTTACTATAATATTTTTCTTCTAACTTCTGATTTCACTATATTATATTATTTGTCTAGCAAATATAATTCTGTTTACTGCAAAAACTATATATGGATATTTTATTAATGTGTGACAGTTTTTTTCGATTAGATTTAACTTTTGTTTTACTGACTTTAATATAGTATAGATTCAGTTCAGTATGACTACTTAATGACGACTTACTACTTCTACTTACTACTAGTTAATTTATGTAGTTACTACTCTTCTACTCTTGTGATTTTGTGTACTACTTACTACTCTTATATTTTAAGTAGTTACTACTACTTACTACTCTTTGATTTTTGGCTACTATCACACCTAGCGTGAAGAGAGTGAAACGTGACTCTGTGTGATATCTTTAAGAATTTAGCTTTCTCGTTCTCTCGATTGTAGTTTCTGGTGGCTCTTTGTTTACTTAGACTGTAGATATTCATTGTATAATATGCTCTGTTTCCATAGTGTTAGAATGGATCGCGAAATCTGGGGGATAATATATAATCTATCCGTTCGTTATTTTTCAACAAATAATACGATCTTTACCATTTTATTTTATACTTTTTTTATTTTATTATATAATTTATTTTATATACTTTTTTTGGATATAAATATTTTATGCTTTCTTTTGTATTTTTTATATTATATATTTCTGGTTTTATGTGTTATGTCTATCTATATTTTTATAGTTCTTCTTTCGCATAAATTTCTTTGTTATATTTATTATATTTTCTTTAACAATAATTTCTTAACATGCGTCTACTATTCTGTTCCTGCTGCATCTTCTTTGTCTACTATTGTCGTCGACATCGCTGTCTACTTGTCGTCTACTATCTCCATCTACCATACTAGCTTCGGCTGTGTTGTGTATTGCTTGTGCATTTAGTGTCAAGCGATATCTGTAATAATAATACGCCAGTCTTTTGTCTTTTGTTGCATATTTTGCTTTAGGTACTTTTCGTTTTGCCCTAGCTCGTCGCATATCTCAGAATATTTTTTTGGCCATAGTGGGGTGCTATAGTCGCTTGTGCTATCGTGGTTATACTCTGTTTTGTCGTTGCGTGTCTGGATTCTCTCTATCCTTGAGGCTTTTTTTGTTTGTTTTTTTGGCTTTTTCTTTAGTTTTGGGGCCTTTTGTGGTTGTGTTTGGTTCGGTTTTTTTTTTGCGATTTTTTTTATATATATTTATCTGGCTCTTTTTTCTTGTTTATTCTGGTAGCTATATCTCTTTTCCTTTTTTGTTTATGTCTTTTTTTTTTCGTTTTTTTTTTTTTGCGCCGAGCTCTTTTCCTTCTTTTAGTTGCTTTTTTGAATCCCCTCTAGTGCGGTGGTTGTGTCGGGCTCGGTCTTGGGGTCGGTTGTCGCTCCCATATTTTAGCTTTTTTTTTTTTTTAGCTTTTTAATTTTTAATAATGTTTTATTATTTATGATACGCTTAATAGAAAATGAATTTATTTATTTGTTTTGTATTTTTTTGTGTTTTTTGATGTTTTTGTGTTATTGTGTCTATACTTTTCAATGATTCATTATCCGTAACTACGTATAGTAAGATGTAATTCAAAAAGATCTGTCGTCAAAAAAACCTGTGAAGTTCTACCTTAAGCTTCATGGATTTTAAAACAATAATTAATGTATTTTGAGGGCGATTTATTCGTTTATCATTTTTATTTTAAAAAAATCATTTAATGTGTTTAGCCCAAATTCCGCTGTTTCTATATCCGTTTCTTCACACTACGAGTAACACTCGTCCGTTCGAATACTTACGTCTGACTAGTCTGGGAGTTATCGGAGCTCTTGTCAAGGTAAAAACGTTTTAATTAACCTTAGTCTAAAACTTATGCACCATAGATGAAACAATAATGAAGTTAAAACCCGGGACAAATGATTAAAAAAGGTTTTTTGCAACCAAAAATATAGCAACCTTTAGTTAGACTACTAGATTCTCGTTACATTGCAGAATCTCAGAAAAAAACTAGTAGACTTCTCGTATACTCATCCCCAAAAGTACGCAGCATGGGAAAGTTGGTCGGTATTTAAGGGGGAGGGGGAAACAGATTTAGGGGAGGGGTGGTTAATATTCAAGGCACGCATTTTAATTTCATTGGATTTTCTAGAGTGCATTAAACTATACTGTTTTTCGATTTAAAAAAATAGGTAAAAAACGCTTAATTCTAGGTCAAAAACCCCGTTTTATTGCATTTTTAAATTTTCGATTGCCTTGCTTAGAACATGCCTTTTGACCTCACAAATTTAGTTTGGAGGCAATTAGAAGTCATTTTAAAGATATTTTTCCTTCATTTTTCTAAAATCGGATAAACTGACAAAAACCAAAAACATTAAATTTTAGCCTTTTTACACCTAGCACATTTTATCTGAAAAAATATCGTATTGTTCTATAAAACAACAATTATGGTTTAAAAGTAATTTGCTTCGGACATCTACCCTCCTGACCTCTAAATTTTAAATATTCCAACCCGAGTAGATCCTTCCGTGAAAACTAGGAAGATTGGTGTTAAAATTGGAAGGTGATGGTCAGGCCCTGTGCCAGGGGGGCATGGGGGCCATGCCCCCCTTTCTGGGTTGGCGGGGGTAAAAAATAAGGAAGATGTGGTAGGTCCAGAGGGGGGTTGGGGGGAGATAAAAGCGAAGGTAACTTCATTATGAACCCTGCTTCTCCCTACTTTCTTTCTTGGGCTATGCCAAAAGTGGATTCTGCCGGCCTGGCTGCCTTGAGTTCAGTGTAAATAGGTATTTTTAAGCCCTACTTTTTATCATTTTTAATGCTAAATCAAAATATTTCGCCTGAACATCCCCAGACCCCCCCCCCCCCGGCGGACGCTTCGCAAAATGCGGCGCTTCGCGCCGCATTTATATTTTGTTTTCAGCATACATGGGCAAGTTGGCCCGGAGTGGGGGGGGTTAAATCGCAAGTTAGGGGGGGTTAAAATCCAAGAAACGCAAAATACCCATATCGTTTTTTTTTCTGCAGTGCATTTTACCCATATCGTTTTTCGATTTTGAAGGAAAAATAGGTAAAAAACGCTAATTTTAGGTCAAAAAACCCTTTTTATTGCATTTTTCAGCTTTTTATTGCTTAAAACATTCATTTTGACCTCAAAACTTAAGTTTGGAGGCAGTTAGAAGTCATTTTAAAGACATTTTTTTCTTTATTTTTTCAAAATTGGAGGGGGGGGTTAACCTTTTCTCTCCTTCCCCACTTCTGAGTGGGTGGAGTTAAACCCCCTTCTCAGAATTTGGGGGGGGGGTTAACACCCCAACCCCCCCGTACCCATGTATGGTTTTCAGTTTTCTAGAGTCTGGCCCCTCCTTTGAAAAATCCTGGCACAGGCCCTGGTGATGGTGGGTTGCGTGCAGGTGCAACCCTATACCCACCCTGAGCCCACATCCTTAACATTTAAATCAAAACTTCAAACGATGAATTAATAAACCTTACAACTGGAATTTATTAATTTGGGTTGTGCCTATTGCTATATTATCATGGTTTGTAATTTTTTTCTTGAGATATGTTACGATTTTGATTCAAATTAATTATGGTTTGATAATAGTTGTGGTGGCTGTGAGTGGTTGATTAAATAATTAATATCGAATGATTGATTATTGATTTAATTTTTAGACCGATGAACAAGAAGTGATTCATTTTCTTTTAACTACAGAAATTATCCCTCTATGTCTTAGGATAATGGAATCTGGGAGTGAGCTTTCAAAAACAGTATGTATTGTTTTGTTTTTTTTATAATGTTAAAACCATTATTTAAGTTATTCTAAGCTAAAGGTTTAGCTCTCACCTCCTGTGTCTGTCCCAACTCCCAAGGTTTTTTAATAGTCATATTGAATTTATATTACTAAATAAATCATGTTATTTTAACTGTAAAAAGTTTAAAAGACCTGTTGTTGTGTACTTTTTTGCGTATTTTTAAGTCGTTCAGTAAAATGTAGATCCAAAACTATAAAAATGGGTTTGAAAGATGGAAAAAGACTTATCTAAAATAAAAATTTTTGGATGTGTCACAAAAACAAAAAAAAATGATAAAAACTTTTTTTCTAAAAAGTAAATGACCCCATCCACCGTTTTTCTTGCTCTCTCCCCTCTCAATGTTTAGCTTAAATTTTTGGGGTTGACTCAAAAAGAACAGTTTTAGGTCATTAGCTGTTTTTAGGGGTAGCTTCAGTATAAAGGTGCGGTATTGATTCCTCGATCTAAATCGAAATCACTTTCTATCTTTTAAGAACTTTTAATAATTTTCGCTGAATATTACGAGACAAAAACCAAGCAACTGCTCAAAAAGTTTTCTTGAGTATTTTTGTTATTAATAATAAACTTTAATGATTAAAATTGCCTAAGTAATAACATAATTTTACATTATTATTTTATACGTAAAAGATTAGAAAAAATTTAAACTAATAGATTTAAGTTAACCTTTTTACTCATTTCTTCCTGATTATAGAAATAAATTTAATAAACTAAACTAAAATAGATGTTTTAAATAAAATAGCAGTAATAAAAAATTTAAATGTTTAAATATATTTTCAGGTTGCAACATTTATATTGCAAAAAATTCTGTTAGACGAAACGGGCCTCTCATACATTTGCCAAACCTACGAGCGGTTTTCTCACGTCGCTATGATATTGGTACGTTTTATGTGTCAAACGTTAAAGACCAAAGAAAATTTTTGAGTATATATAATCGTTTTCTGCAAGTGCATTGTGGTAATTTTGCGCAACAAAAACATATTTTAGTAATTTTAAAATAAAAAAAATACTTGTTTATGTTGATACTAATGGATTGCTTTAACAAAAATCATTAAACGTTTAGGGTAAAATGGTATTAAACTTGGCTCAAGAACCGTCCCCTCGTCTACTAAAACACGTTATTAGGTGTTACAGCAGACTGTCGGATAATCACAGGTATTTTTTATTTGTTACTATTTTTAATAATTAAACAAATTTTGTTTTTTACGGCATGTTTGACTTTTGTAGTCGCCGTGTGTGAAAAGCAATGTTTACAATAATTTTGCAAAACTGTATGAGCTAAAACCCAGGATTATCTTTTAAAACCATGTCCGGCTGTGCACCAAAACTTCAATCGAATGTTTTCTAAGTCAATTATCAGCATTATAAATGGGCAGATTTAGAGGGGCCATAGATGGACAATGAGGAACGCAGAAAAAATGAGGGGCTTACCAATTTTTTTACCCCTGACCCCTCTTCATTGCATTTAAAATCTGACCCCTCCCTTCCACCCTTGAAAAAATTAAACTACTATTTTTATCCTATTATTAAATTACTATTTTTGGGGAAGGGGGTGTACATACCAGTAATGTTCCTACCTTCTAATATCTATATCATGCTCCGGAGCTCCGGCCATTTAGAGCGGAGGCAGCTCTGGAGCTCGCCCCTTGAATGAACGATTTTAAACATATTTAAGCTTAAAATACATTTAAAAATTACGTTATTTGCATTTTTAAGAGTATTTCTAACGTTTTAATTAAGTTTTCAAAAAAAAAATGAAATTAAAAAAATTTTGACAAAATAATCTATAGCATCCATCACTCGTTAATGTTGAAGTATCGTTAATAGTGAAGTCCCGCTTAGGAGCTCCAGGACATATCACTAATACATACGATACCCTACTTCATGTTGTTGTTGTTATGGCCGGAGCTTCAAGTTATGACCTTCAGGAACCTGACCGCATCCACTGGTTTTTCCCATAGATTTTCTAGTTTGAGTATTGTTGGCTTTTGAGGACATGCAAAAAGGTGTTTGACGTCATGAGGTTTGCCACTGCAGTGGGGGCATTCGTTTTTGATGATGGAGTTGATTCTGGATTTGAACGAGTTAGTTAAGGCGGTGACAGTGTCCGGATCTAAGTTGTGCCAGGAAGGTTCTTGACTTCCTGGGGAGTAGTTGCTCGCTTATGTCGATTGGTGGCGGATTTCTATTTAATAGGGCATTAGGTTGGAGTTGCGAAATGTTTTCTTTGACAAAATATGAATGAATGTTTGATAGGATGATTTTTGCCGTGAGTATGTGGTTGTACAAACTTTTAGCTGTTGGTCCAAATATTGATTGTAGGGTATGTTTCATCTCTCTTGGGCTATGATCACTGGCTGTGATTTTGTTGGATGGGTGTGTTGGCTGCATGGTTATTGCTAAAAATTGTGTTGAGAGGAGGTTGGAGTGGTTTTCTATTGGTAGCACTTTGGTCTCTTGGTGTAGCGTGTAGGTGATCAGTCGGGGCCATTTTGTGGCAGCCGGTTGCTATCTTGAGAGCTGTGTTTTGTGTTGATTGAAGTTTTTGAAGATGAGATTTTGATAGATTGGGTGACCAAATGAGAGCTCCGTAGTTAGGAATTGGGTGTCCTACTGCTTTGTAGGAGGTAACTATTGTTTCTTTGGGAGCTGGAGGGCGAGAATGCGCCTGTCTTTGTTGTATGCTTGGTTTAAATGTCAGTTGATCAACGACCCTCTTAACACAATTTTTAGCAATAACCATGCAGCCAACACACCCATCCACAAAACCACACAGTAGATCATAACCCAAGAAATGAAACATACCCTACAATCAATATTTGGACCAACAGCTAAAAGGTCTACAACCATAAACGGCAAAAAACTATCAAACATTCATTCATATTTGTCAAAAAACATCAACTCAACCTAATGCCCTATGAAAAAAATCCGCCACCAACACATAAGCGAAGCCGGTCTCCCAGGAAGTCAAGAATCTTCCTGGCACAACTTTATCCGGACACTGTCCCGCTTAACTAACTCGTTAAAGTCCCAGAATCAACTCCATCAAAACGAATGCCCCACTGCAGTGGCAAACCTGTGACGTCAAACACCTTTTCTGGATGTCTGAAAAGCCAACAATACTCGAACTAGAAGATGATCGGGAAAACCAGTGGATGCAGTCAGGTTCCTGAAGGCATAACTTGAAGCTCCGAAACAACATGAGTAGGGTATCGTATGTATTAGTGATATGCGGAGAAGAGGGACTCGCCATTAACGATACTTCATAAAAATTAACAAGTGATGGATGCTATAGATTATTTTGTCAAAATTTTTTTAGTTTCATTTTTTTTTTGAAAACTTAATTAAAACGTTAGAAAACTCTTAAAAAATGCAAATAACGTAATTTTTAAATGTATTTTAAGCTTAAATATGTTTAAAATCGTTCATCAAGGGGCGAGCTTCAGACTGCCTCAGCCTAAAATGGCCAGGAGCTAGCATGAGAGATATAGATATTAGAAGGTAGGAACATTACTAATGTACACCCCTTCCCAAAAATAGTAATTTAGGATAAAAATAGTAGTTAAATTTTTTTCGAGGGGGGGAAGGAAGGGTCAGATTTTAAATGCAATGAAGAGGGGTCAGGGGTAAAAAAATTGGTAAGCCCCTCATTTTTTCTGCGTTGCTCATTGCCCATCTATGGCCCCTCTAAATCTGCCCATTTATAATGCTGATAATTAACTTAGAAAACATTCGATTGAAGTTTTGGTGCACAGCCGGACATGGTTTTAAAAAATAATCCTGGGTTTTAGCTCATACAGTTTTGCAAAATTATTGTAAACATTGCTTTTCACACACGACGACTACAAAAGTCAAACATGCCGTAAAAAACAAAATTTGTTTGATTAATTATTAAAAATAGTAACAAATAACAAATACCTGTGATTATCCGACAGTCTGCTGTAACACCTAATAACGTGTTTTAGTAGACGAGGGGACGGTTCTTGAGCCAAGTTTAATACCATTTTACCCTAAACGTTTAATGATTTTTGTTAAAGCAATCTATAGAAGCATAAACAAGTATTTTTTTTTTATTTTAAAATTACTAAAATACGATTTCGTTGCGCAAAATTACCACAATCCACTTGCAGAAAACGATTATATATACTCAAAAAATTTTCTTTGGTCTTTAACGTTTGACGCATAAAACGTACCAATATCATACCGACATGAGAAAACCGCTCGTAGTTTTGGCGGAATGTATGAGAGGCCGTGTTTTCGTCTCAACAGAATTTTTTCAATTGCCAAATGTTGCAACCTGAAAATATCTTTAAACATTTAAATTTTTTTTATTACTGCTATTTTATTTAAAACATCTATTTTAGTTTAGTTTATTAAATTTATTTCCATAATCAGGAAGAAATGAGTAAAAAGGTTAACTAAATCTATTAGTTTTCAATCTATTTTTTTTTCTAATTTTTTACGTATAAAATAATAATGTAAAATTATGTTATTACTTAGGCAATTTTAATCATTAAAGTTTATTATTAATAACAAAAAAAGCTCAAGAAAACTTTTTGAGCAGTTGCTTGGTTTTTGTCTCGTAATATTCAGCAAAAGTTAAAGTTCTTAAAAGATAAGAAGTGATTTCGATTTGATTCGAGGAATCAATACCGCACCTTTATTCTGAAGCTACCCCTAAAAACAGCTAATGACCTGAAACTGTTTTTTTGAGTCAACCCCAAAATTTAAGAGTAAACGTTGAGAGGGGAGAGAGCAAGAAAAACGGTGGATGGGGTCATTTACTTTTTAGAAAAAAAGTTTTTATCATTTTTTTTTGTTTTTGTGACACATCCAAAAATTTTTATTTTAGATAAGTCTTTTTCCATCTTTCAAACCCATTTTTATAGTTTTGGATCTACATTTTACTGAACGACTTAAAAATACGCAAAAAATATACAACAGGTCTTTTAAACTTTTTACAGTTAAAATAACATGATTTATTTAGTAATATGAATTCAATATGACTATTAAAAACCTTCGAAGTTGGGACAGACACAGGAGGTGAGAGCGAACCTTTAGCTTAGAATAACTTAAATAATGGTTTTAACATTATAAAAAAAAAAAAAACAATACATACTGTTTTGAAAGGGGCCATTTAACCCAATTAGAGGGATAACTTCTGTAGTTAAAAGAAAATAAAATAGCTTTGTTCCGTCAGGGTCTAAAAATTAAATCAATAATATCATTCAAAATATTAATTATTTAATGTCCCACCACAGCTATTATATAGAAACCATAATTTAATTTGAATCAAAATCGTAATTCATATTCTTAAGAAAAAAATTACAAACCTCGTGGATAATATAGGCAAAACGCAAATTAATAAATTCCAGTTGTGAGGTTTGAATGCTTTGGAGTTTTTATTTAAATGTTAAGGAAATGTGGGCTCAGGGTGGGTATAGTGTTGCATTGCACCTGCACCCCGCCCAGCCCTGCTTAGGATTTTTCGAAGGAGGGGGCCAAGTTCTAGAAAACTGAAAATGTATACATGGGTACGGGGGGGTTGGGGGGGTTCAGTATTGTGCCCCCCCCAATTCTGAGAAGAGGGGTTTTACCCACCCACGGGAAGTGGGAGGAGAAAGGTAAGCACCCCCTTCAATTTTGAAAAAATAAAGAGAAAAAATGTCTTTAAAATGACTTCTAACTGCCTCCAAACTTAGAGTTTTGAGGTCAAAATGTATTTTAAGCAAATTGAAAAGCTGAAAAATGCAATAAAAAGGGTTTTTAACCTAAAATTAGCGTTTTTTACCTATTTTTTCCTTAAAAATCGAAAAACGATATGGGTAAAATGCGGCATCCAGGAGAAAAACGATATGGGTATTTTGCGTTTCTTGTAGAACTTTAACCCCCCCCCCCTAACTTGCGGTTTAACCCCCCCCCCTCCGGGCCAATTACATGTCCATGCTGAAAACAAAATAATCTGACGCGAGAGCGCCGCATTTTGGGGCTGGGCTGGGGGTGTTACTGGGGACAAATATTTCAGCGAAATATTTTGATTTAGCATTAAAAATGATAAAAAAAGTAGGGCTTAAAAAATACTTCTTACACTGAACTGCGCGGCCGGCAGACCCACTTTTGGCGGCATAAGCCCAAGAAAGAAAGTAGGGGAGAAGGGGTTACTAATGAGAAGTTCTTCGGCTTTTCCCCCACCCCCTGTTGACCTACCCCATCTTCCTTATTTTACCCGCCGCCGACCCGGAAGGGGGGGCATGGCCCCCATGCCCCCCCTGGCGGCCTCCGTCACCTTCCGAATTTTAACACCAAATCTTCCTAGTTTTCACGGAAGGATCTACTCGGGTTGGTATTTAAAATTTAGAGGTCAGGAGGGTAGATGTTCGAAGCAAATTACTTTTTAAACCATAATTGTTGTTTTATAGAACAATACGATATTTTTTCCAGATAAACTATACTATAAAAAGGCTAAAATTTAATGTTTTTTGGTTTTTGTCAGTTTATCCGATTTTAGAAAAATGAAGAAAAAAAATCTCTTAAACTGACTTTCGCTGTCCAAACTGAATTTGTGAGGTCGAAAGGCATGTTCAAAGCAAGCGCAATAAAAAAGTTAAAAATGCAATAATAAAACGGGGTTTTTGACCTAGAATTAACGGTATTTACCTATTTTTTTTTAAATCGAAAAAACAGTATAGTTTAATGCACTCTCAAAAAGAAATGGAGTTAAAATGCGTGCCTTGAATGTTGGCCACCCCTCCCCTCAATCTTGTTTCCCTGCCTTAAATCCCGACCTTAAACTTTTTTCCCCATGTGCATCCTTTTGGGGATGAGCGCCCTACGAGAAGTCTACTAGTTTTTTTTTCTGAGATTCTGCAAAATGACTAAGATAAGTTCTCATTCTAACTAAAGGTTGCTTTATTTTTTCAATTTTGCAAAAAACCTTTTTTAATCATTTGTCCCGTTTTAACTTCATTATTGTATGGTCATAGTTTAACTAATTTAATTAAACGTTTTTTTACCTTGACAAGAGCTCATAACCCCGGACTGGTCGGACGTAAGTATTGGAACGGAGACGGGGTGTTACTCGTAGTGTGAAGAAACAGGAAAATCCAAAAACAGGCGGAGGGGCTAAACACATTAGATAATTTTTTTAAAATAAAAATGATAAACGATGAATCGCCCTCAAAAATACATTGATTATTGTTTTAAAATCCATGAAGCTTAAATAAAACCCACAGAAGTTTTGACGACAGATCTTTGACTCTTTCTCACAATTTTTGCAGCAAAACCAACTGAAAAATTATTTTTCACACAATTATTATTGTTCGCACTAACACAAATCGTCAAGATTTTAAATTAAAACTCTTCTACAATTCTTAATATAAGTTACAATTTATATATTCGTATTTTAACCTTTAAACGTACTGTAAAATGCGCGTCTACCTAATTGTTCGTCTACTAATAGCTATGTTTCCTGTCTCCTAATGTCGTCTACTTTATCGCCGTCTCTAAATCTCGTCTCTAATGCCGAAAATGTGATCTCACCCAACTTACATGCCCCATTATGATTAGCATTCATAAGGGAGTGAGGGATTAATCATTAAAAGTTTTAGTGGGGTACACTAGGTTAACGTTTTTCATATCGGCGTTTCCTCTATTAACATCATCATAATTAGTCGCGCACACGGGTTTCGGATTTTTTTTATTTTGTTACATAGTGTCTGGAAAAAGTTAATGTCAAGTCTTTTCGTCTATCATGACACTATTCCACAAGACACTTTTTGGCCATTTTTTTTTTAGCGGAGTCCGGCTGACTTAAGAGTTCAGACCTGTGCACTGCCCCCCCCCCCGGGCGTAAACGGGGGCGGCGCGCGGCGGCGAGCCGGGCGGCGGCGAGACTCCAAAACGGGGGGGGGCAACTTTTTTAAAACGGGGGGGCAATAAATCGGGGGGCGAGCAGAGGGGAAAGAAAAAAAAAAGAAAAAAGGAGAAAAAGAGAAAAAAAAGGAAAAGGGAAAAAAGAGGCATAAAAAGCGAAAATAAGGTAAAAATAGATCTAAAATGGCTTAAAATACATTAAAATAGGCTAAAAACTGCGAAATATTCAGCGAATAATGGCGTCATCATAGGTCAAAAATGGCGTGATATTTTTAGGGTACTTTTTCGATTTTTTTGGCGGGGGGGGGGGCAATAAAAACGGGGGGGGGGGGCAAATCCTCCAATAAAATGGGGGGGGGCATTTTAAGACAGTGCAGGTCTCTAGTTTAATATAAAAATATTTAATTTACCTTGCAAAAAGGGTCTCCTTGTTTCGGAATAAGAAAGCCACACATCGTGTAAACATTACTCTGTTTAGCTGCCTAACCTAATTTTTGAATTTTTAAAACTTATAGAGCACAAGCTCCCTTTTCTCCATAAGGTTTAAGTAGGTCTACTTTTTTAAAAATTACTTAGTTGTGCAAAAGAAGCTAAAAGTTAGTTGGAAGTTTGTTTTATTGTCTTGAAGTATATGTATATGTATTTGTTCCAAACTAGTCGGCACTATCCTATATTAATATAGTTTCTTAGTGCATGAACCTGTTCAAGTCTTCATTGGCTGTCCAATAATAAATGACTTTCAGTTGAAAAGTGAACTATTTGTGTTTGTGGTAGTGCAACAAAAAAATTCCATACTAAACCAAAAATACCAGGCACGAGCTTCGGTCTCACCACGAAGGAAGGAGGGCAATCCCCCCCACCATAGGTGTTTTTGGTCGGGTCCAGCTAGGGGAGGGTCCACCCCCGGGTGAAAGGCCAAAATTTTTTAGGGAGGAGGGGGTCAGGGACCCCCCTAGATTTTTAGAGAGGTTGACCCCTCATCCAAAATTCTCTGAAATTTCAGGGGGGGGAAAAGGTCCAATTTTCTAACAAAAATTTTTTAATTCGATAATTTCAGTGTTTTTCAGGTCTAATATTGAATTTTATGCTAAAACCGCCTATTTAGGCCTAAAAAGTGTATTTAAACACTGTTTTTAACTGCCATCTCGTGTTTTTTGACAGTAAATAAAAATATATATTTCCAAATTGGTCGGGAGGGGGATTCAGCTCGTAGGGCCGGACCGCTCTCAGCTTTGGGGGGAGGGGTGGGGGATTTTTTCTAGAAGGGGGAGAATTTTGGCTCTGAGATGGACCCTATCCCCCCCCCAAAACACCCATGACTACCACCACTATCTCTCCCATTGCAGTAGCAATTGGCAAAACGCAAAAGTTTTGAAATTCGCTCAAATCCGAAGAAATAGACCTAGGCAAAAGAAAATTTCTAATACAAAGATAATTTTATAACAATTATAAAACATTGGCCACAACCATCAAGCTCATTTTTAATGAAAAAGTAAACACCATGCAGTTATGATATGTATGACAGAATCTAACTTCAAATCAGACGGCAAGAGCAGGCCTAACTTTTTTCATTTTAGTTATAAATCACTAGTACGTTAAAGGTAGCTACACTAGACATGAGGGCATGATGGCGGGGTGCCTGTAATCCCACCTCCTAGGAACAATGTGGTGGTCCCGAAGGAGAAGTGCAGTAGTGAGTGTCCTACGACCTCAGTTTCTAAAAATAATAAAAGTTAAATTTCGGAAAAAGTTCGACGTTTTCTCCAATTGGCTGACGTGGTCGGCATAGGTGCACCTGGCAGGTGGCAGCCTCTACAGTACTCGACCGGTTTGGGGAGCACAGTATTCCCAAAAATTTTTTTTTGGGGGTACTGTCAAATCTGGTCTCCGGACCTTAGGGGTGCTCGGGGGCCCCATGTTTAGAAGGAACTGTCAGTTATAATCGGATTTTTGGGTCAGAAGTATGACCCCAACCCGATTGGTCAACCCCTACCACCTTGTGATTATGGGGGTAATGTGACCTCCCTTCCAGGTTGGCGGAGGTCAAACTCGGGGGTACTAACAGAATAATTTTAAAATTTTTTTTCGCGCTCGGCTTCCGCTCAGTGCTCAGCATTTATATACCTTTTTACAACTTTTAATATTTTAGATGAATTTCAAAGACATTTTTTAATTTTTTCGTGCTCGCACGATATTAGTACTTTCTAATTTTTCAGTTTAACTTAAAAAAACAGATGCGACCAATACTTAGCACAAAGCGCAAAGCATTTTTGCTCTTTTTAATGTCTTTTTTTACAGTATTTTGAAAATTTGGAGTACAACCCCTTTTCTGCAAATTTTTGGTAAAAAAAAAGCTTCCGGTGCTAGTATTGCTATAAATGGGCATAATCAGTCATAAAAATATTTATTGTCGACGTTTCAAAGCAAAACACTATTTGGTGGTTTATCAAGCGCCGAAACTTGCCTAAAAAGAAGCAAAAATATTATATAAAGCTAGAAATTATTACACTAATTTTAGACATAAATTTAACGAATATTCTGAAAAACAAATAAACAAACTGTATACATTAACACTATTGTCATGACGGAGAGCTAAAAAAGTTTTTTAAATACATAAAACTGTAAAAGTCCCGGAGGATCATTATGCTCATTTTTCAGTCGATTTTATTTACCTAGTAATATATTGTACCTAATTAATTTGAAACGAGACCTGGATTTTTCCTTAACAAGGAACTCCCACGCATTTTTTTTTATTTTTGAGGGAAAATCTCAAAAAGAAAGCTTTTTTTTGGAAGAACTTTTCAAAACGTGTACCCAAGTAGGCCAGGATTAAACTCTTAAACTTGTCAAAAGATTTTGGGGTCTCCTCCACCCTTTGTTTTTTAACTGAGAAAACTTTCCTAATCACTCTCAAATATATTAAGAGTCTCTAGAAAATACATAAATGAGAATGGTTTAGAATAATGAAACCTCTTCTCACAAAAATGAAATTATTCATAAAGTCAAAACTTTAGCGCGTCTACACAGAGCGTATGAATCATCCAGCATTACAGCAAATT
>JASAMX010030248.1:0-17166 GCA_030248175.1 Microlaimidae sp. YZB2_3 | reverse complement strand
AAAAATACCACGAAAATTATAACTACAAAACAGCATTCCAGCCTGCAAACCCCCTTTTTAGACTTTCTTTTTTTTAAATACAACTAAATAAAAAAGATATTTTGGAGAAAATTATTTCCTTATGTTTTTAATGATATTTAAAGTAAAAACCACACGACAGAAACGAATGATAAAATTTGTACGAAAAAATATAGGTATCTGAAGTAAAAAATGATAAAGTGCTCAAAGCCATTAAAATCTTTCCAAAAAATATCATAAATCTTTATAATTTTTTATTAAAGTCGCGATGGAAACATAGAAATGGTTATAAAACGATGTCCGAAAAGGTTTTGCTCGGTGCTGGTTGCGTGCGGAGGAGGCGTTTACCCGTGTAGTGTATGGGGAAGATGCCGTAATAAAGGTGCATGGACCGGGCCGCGGCTCCGTTGCGGCTGATGGAGAGGACTGTGCACGGGGGTCTGCACTGAGAGATCAGTCGAGCCGACCTGCAAATAGCCAATTACCTCTTTTTCACCCAAAAAACATAAAATGTATAAAATTTTATTTAATTTTGATTTCTCTGAACTTTATTTTTACACTTATTTTTAAGATATTATGAGTAATGCTATTATTTAAAAAAACCTAAAGCTTAGAAACGTATGCTTGAAATATTTTACATTTTTTCAATTAAATAACTGTAATTTGCAATGCAGTGATTTTTTTATTACTGATATTATTGTGCTGAAATAAAACATGATTTTTTTCAGCTTAGTTTTTTGTGCTAAAAACTAATTGATTTTTTCGTTTAGTTATACAACATACATAATTTTCATATCATTAACACATTATGCCGAAAAAATGTTTAATTAATTTTTTAAAAAGTTGTGTTGCGACAAAGTAAAAAATGAAAAGTTTTGTGTGCTCGATTTTACATGCAGATAAGACGTGATTGGTTTTTTTCGCAACAAAACTTAAGTTTAGTAAGAAAACAAGTCAATATTTAATTAAAGGTAAATATTCGGGTCTTCATAACACGAGAGCGTCCTTAGCAAAGAATTTTTTTATCGCTAAATTAAAAACTAAATATATACTTTGTTTGTTATAAAACACCCCCTTTCCCAAGATGACCTTTTTTTTAGCTAGTTAGCTAAGAAGAAATTTTAACCAACGATCACACAAAAAACCGAAAAATCTCAATTTTCACCTCAAATCTCAATTATAAAAATTAAATTAGGGAATTACGGCAGGCAGATCAGAACATAATTCAATCAAAAGCTTATGAAATGATAGTAGTTTTGCATTTTTATCTTTGCGAAATCTTTAAAAAAGGGTATTTTTGGGTTCAGTAACATGAGCAAAACAATCGTTTGTTAAGCTTTATATGAAAATTTAATTTGGCGCCAAACGAGGATGAAGAAATGACTGAGTCGGTCATCAAGTAACGTAACATTTTCAAACGAAAAAAAACAAAAACAAAAAAGACACGTTTTACATGTAATCATGGAGGTTTCACGGCGCATTGAAATTGTTTCATATACATGTAATTTTTTTGCTATTCAAAAAAACCTTGAAACATTGTTAAAAATCGACGCAATAAGCGGTGTTTTTTAAGTTATTTTGTTATATCTCAAGATTTATTGGAGTTTTACCAAAAAGTGAGTATAAATTTCAGTTGCGATGCGAAGTTTATGAATGATGTCATTTTATTTCAATTCAACAATATTATTGAGATGAAAAAGGCAATTTTTATCCACAATTTTTTACAGAATTACTCTCCACAATTTACTTCTCACAGGTTACGTTTATACAAAACATTTTTATTTTGTATAAGATGAAGGTTGCGGTTTAGATTTATTCAATAAAAATATTTTTGCTGGTTTTACAATCACAGTACTATTAAAAATTCTTCTATGTACTGCGGACTTATTCTGAATTTTCTTTCATTTATACAATAAAAAATTACGTAAATTTTATATTTTTAGAGGTACAAAATATCTAAAAGTTTCTTTCAAAATAAAATCAGAAGCTTGGATTTGAATTGTCTGGGAAGAAAAGTGATAAGTAAGAGTGATTGTTTACCTTCCAGTGGTTGTGATAAGGAGTATGGCGGATGCTTGACAGCTGACAGCGGCGGAGGTGGCTGCGATGGCGATGGTGTGAGCGGTATCCGTCGGTTTCGGCGTCACCCTCTGCAGCTCTTCAAAGTAGAGCGTGTGGTACACCGCCGACTCCGCCTCTCGGCAAATCTACAAACCTTTTTATTACAATATTATCAACATTATGTTTAGTTTTACAAGTATTTTCTGAAATCGGCAAAATAACCTTTTTATTAAAACATACTTCACGTTTTACCGCTTGTAAAGTTGCAAAAAAATTTTAACTTTAAATTGACCATTACTTTAATAAAACGATTTAGGTTTTTTAATTGTAGAACGAGCAACTTTTTAAAACTAAAATATTTAATTCCAAAAATTTTTTTAGAGCAAGCTGATAAATTCTTATTTGGAAAAATTAAAATTTTGAAAAAGCACAAAACTTTTTGCGTATGATTCCCACGAATGAAAAGCAATAAATACCTTGTGCATGATTCTGACGGCTTCCAAGGGGTACTTCCCTTTGGCCGTTTCCCCGCTGAGCATGACGCAGTCGGCCCCGTCCAGTACGGCGTTGGCCACGTCGCTCCCCTCCGCCCTGGTGGGTCTGGGGTTGTGCACCATGGACTCCAGCATCTGAGTAGCACAAATCACCGGCTTCCCAGCACGATTGCACTTGGAAATCATCATCTTTTGCGCCAAAAAGACCTTCTCAGCCGGGATTTCGATTCCCAAGTCACCGCGAGCGACCATAATACCGTCCGACTCTTGGATAATTTCATCAATACTATAAACACTTTCCTCAATCCAAATTCATGGTACAAAAACAAATTAATTATCAACTAATGTACACTGGCGACTAAATTTGTAATTAAAAATTAATATTTTAATAATGGTACGGACGGAGGATGTATAAAAAAATGTACCAATATTTAGATTAGATCTTTAACTATTAGAGAAAAAATTATTTTTGACGCTGTAATTATGGTTATAAACGTCGCACTAGCTCCTTGCTACTGTTTTTAAGGAGAATTAGACGAAATATTCAATATTGCATAATTTACATTAAGCAACAACATCGAAAATCTCACTTGCATTTGCATTTTGCATTTAATTTTTTTGCCTCAGAAAATTTATAAAACGTTTCGCTTTTCCGATTCCCAAAAACACGGGGAGAGAAAGAGGAGCTATGGCAAAAATGAGTATCTTAAAAAATGGAGAGGTCACCCACGAAGAGGAAAGGTATAAACCCCTGTGGGCATCTGTGGATATAAAAAAACTGAAACTATCAATATCATACTTTGTGACTCCTTCGTGATTTTCCACCTTGGAAATAATTTTAATGTGCTTTCCTTTCTCTCCGAGCACTTTCCTGATGGTTCTCACTCCCTCTCCGTTTCTAATGAAGGATGCGAAAATGATGTCAACGCCTTGTTCCACGCCGAATTGTAGGTCCTGCATGTCCTTCTGTGACACTGCCGGTAAATCCACTTTTGTGCCAGGGAGATTGACACCTTTCCTGCTTCCAAGCATACCTCCATTTTCAATACGGCAAATTAAAGCATCCCCGTCTAAATTACATCATAACCAATTATTAAAAAATTCAACCAAATTTAGATCATTTTTGTAAAAATAATACCCAATACCAATTTTGAAATTTTAATTCTATTTCTCGAGAGGTAAAAGCAAAAATTCCTTGAAAACTTGGGGGTATGTTTTATAAATTGATGGTATCAATCACAAACAACCAGGGACGTAGCCAGGGGGGGCGGGGGGGAGGCCGCCCCCCCCCCCCCGAAACGGTCGGACAGGAGGAAAAATAAGGATAGTGGTTGGGCGGGGAGGGGGGGGGGGCGCCCCCTCCGAAATGGTCGCCAGATAGTAAAATTTGGGGGTTTTCAGAGGCTAAAAATTCAAAATTTTCTAGCGCCTCGCTAATCGCTCGGCGCTAAACTTTAAAATAATTTTAGTACCCCAATGGAGCCCCAAAAACCAATAATTTGTTCCGCTTCGCTTCGCTCAGCGGCATAGGTGGGCAGGGGTTATACTCCCCAAAAGTTCGGATTTTGCTGACATCCCCCCCTAAATTTGGGGTACCCGGGGACACCCCCCCCCAAATTCACCTCCCGGAGAAAAATTTTAAGTGTTATAAAACGACTAAAAAAAATTTTCCGCGCTTCGCGCGGAAAGTTAATTGTTAATTGATAAATTTATCTTAGTTTTTCGATTACAAATCGATTATCTCGTTCAGTAGTTAAGGTATACAGTTTAATAAAACTACTATAAACACTATTATCTTTTAATTAACGTTTTAAACGCATGTTTTAAATGTGTAGGTATAAGAACCCTTAAATTTTTTAATAAGTATCATCTGGAATTAAAATTTCAAGTGTATTTTAGCGCCTTAAATTAAAAATTTCCTCCCCCGGGGGGCATTCTGCCCCCCGGACCTCCCTGATAAGGGGCTCCGCCCCTTGACCCCGTTGGGGGGCTCTCGCCCCCCAGAACCCCCTTCAGGGTTAGTAGGGCCCCTAGATCGCCCCCCAAAATGAAATCCTAGGCACGCCACTGCAAAAGGGGGGTCTGTCTAACCCCAAATTTTTCGTTTTGCCGACCTAAAAGAGGTGTGTAGACCCCCCCTGGCTACGCCCATGTATGTATTATAATTTTTAATTAAATATAAGATTATGGATTAAAAAGTTTGGGATACTTGACTTTATAATCAAGACACTAATATTATTATTCCATTATTCTGTAATTATTAAAAAAACTATGATTTCTAATCTAATTATAAGAATATATTAATAAAAGAATTAAAAAATAAAATTTGTAAGTTGCAATAAGGTCTTATTTCCATTTTACACAGTTTTAAAGCATTTATAAGCTTGTTTTACGTTTTTTTACGCGTTTTAAGCCCATTTTAAAGCAGCGCGGAAATATTGGGTACACCCCCCCTCAAAATTTGGGTCTTGCCGGACACCCCCCCTAAAATTTGACCCCCCCAAAATCGGAGAGGCTGCCCACCTATGCTCAGCGGTCACTATAGTATACCTACATATATATCTCGTTATTTATGTTGCCTGATGCTATTTCAAAGTTAGTACAATAATTTTTATAAGTAATAAGTACTACACAGAAAGCAAAACAAACAATCATATTGGTTGATTTATGTACCTCCCCCCTCCTAAATTTTCCTGCCGCCTATAGCATTGGCTAGGATTTTTTTCATATAGGTAAAGGTAGGTACCCTAGAAAACATGGAGCCGAGATGCTGCTCATGTGCTTTGGTTTACAATGTGGGTTTAGCCAAGGGGTCTGAAACTAACTTCTCTAAATTCCTTTTTTTGTAAAATCCAGGCTTAATGGGTGCTTATGTAATTTTTAACTAAGAAAACATGTTTTTACCGCTAAAAACATTAGACAATAGGTTATTAGGCCAAAAACAGTGTATTATACAGCTTTATCTACGTTTATTACTGCTTTTTTAACGTTTTCAAAAATTAAGGCCCCCCAAATTTTGAGGCGGGGGGGGGGGGGGGCTTTGCCCCCCCGAAAAAATTTTTTTGTACTACGATCCGCCCCCCCCAAAATGAAACTCTGGCTATTTCCCTGCAAACAACCCTTATGCACATCTTTATTTTATTAACGGCTTAAAACCACTTTTCCTTGGTTTAAAAATTCCACCACTGCTAAAGAGAAATCTCACACAATTGAAAAATTGGGTTTACTGTTAACCAATTTTAATTTTTAACGCTGTAATATTTTGTTGATTTCTACCCCTCTTTTATCCTTTTTATAAATTAACAAGAAATTCAATTGCTACTTTTCTTATTCATCAATCATCGTTGACCTGTTTATTAAAACCAAGGATAAATATTACAGCATTAAAAATTAGAAATTGGTTAACAGTAAACCCAATTTTTTCCAATTGTGTGAGATTTCTCTTTAGCAGTGGTGGAATTTTAAACCAAGGAAAAGTGGTTTTAAGCCGTTAATAAAATAAAGATGTGCAGAAGGGTTGTTTGCAGGGACATAGCCAGAGTTTCATTTTGGGGGGGGGGGGGGGATTGTAGGACAAAAAAATTTTTTCGGGGGGGGGGTTTGCCCCCCCCCCCCCCCCAAATTTGGGGGGGGGGGGGGCGGAGTTCCCCCTTAATTTTTGAAAACGTTAAAAAAGCAGGAATAAACGTAGATAAAGCTGTATAATACACTGTTTTTGGCCTAATAACGTATTATCTAATGTTTTTAGCGGTAAAAACATGTTTTCTTAGTTAAAAATTACATAAGCACCCATTAAGCCTGGATTTTACAAAAAAAGGAATTTAGAGAAGTTAGTTTCAGACCCCTTGGCTAAACCCACATTGTAAACCAAAGCACATGAGCAGCATCTCGGCTCCATGTTTTCTAGGGTACCTACCTTTACCTATATGAAAAAAATCCTAGCCAATGCTATAGGCGGCAGGAAAATTTAGGAGGGGGGAGGTACATAAATCAACCAATATGATTGTTTGTTTTGCTTTCTGTGTAGTACTTATTACTTATAAAAATTATTGTACTAACTTTGAAATAGCATCAGGCAACATAAATAACGAGATATATATGTAGGTATACTATAGAAAGTGACCGCTGAGCATAGTTTTTGTTTTTGGGTTGTGGTTTTGTTTGTGTGGGGGGTTTGTTGTTTTTTGGTTTTTTTTTTTTTTTTTGGTGGGCAGCCTCTCCGATTTTGGGGGGGGGGGTCAAATTTTAGGGGAGGGTGTCTGGCAAGACCCAAATTTTGAGTGGGGGTGTACCCAATATTTCCGCGCTGCTTTAAAATGGGCTTAAAACGCGTAAAAAAACGTAAAACAAGCTTATAAATGCTTTAAAACTGTGTAAAATGGAAATAAGACCTTATTGCAACTTACAAATTTTATTTTTTAATTCTTTTATTAATATATTCTTATAATTAGATTAGAAATCATAGTTTTTTTTAATAATTACAGAATAATGGAATAATAATATTATTGTCTTGATTATAAAGTCAAGTATCCCAAACTTTTTAATCCATAATCTTATATTTAATTAAAAATTATAATACATACATGGGCGTAGCCAGGGGGGGTCTACACACCTCTTTTAGGTCGGCAAAACGAAAAATTTGGGGTTAGACAGACCCCCCCTTTTGCAGTGGCGTGCCTAGGATTTCATTTTGGGGGGGCGGTCTGGGGGCCCTACTAACCCTGAAGGGGGGTCTGGGGGGCGAGAGCCCCCCAGCGGGGTCAAGGGGCGGAGCCCCTTGTCAGGGTGGTCCGGGGGGGCAGAATGCCCCCCGGGGGAGGAAATTTTTAATTTAAGGCGCTAAAATACACTTGAAATTTTAATTCCAGATGATACTTATTAAAAAATTTAAGGGTTCTTATACCTAGCTACACATTTAAAACATGCGTTTAAAACGTTAATTAAAAGATAATAGTGTTTATAGTAGTTTTATTAAACTGTATACCTTAACTACTGAACGAGATAATCGATTTGTAATCGAAAAACTAAGATAAATTTATCAATTAACAATTAACTTTCCGCGCGAATCGCGGAAAATTTTTTTTAGTCGTTTTATAACACTTAAAATTTTTCTCCGGGAGGCGAATTTGGGGGGGTGTCCCCGGGTACCCCAAATTTAGGGGGGTGTCAGCAAAATCCGAACTTTTGGGGGGTATAACCCCCCCTGCCCACCTATGCCGCTGAGCGAAGCGAAGCGGAACAAATTTTTGGTTTTTGGGGGTCCATTGGAGTACTAAAATTATTTTAAAGTTTGGCGCCGAGCGATTAGCGAGGCGCTAGAAAATTTTGAATTTTTAGCCTCTGAAAACCCCCAAATTTTACTATCTGGCGACCATTTGGGGGGGGGGCGCCCCCCCCCCCCCTCCCCGCCCAACCACTATCCTTATTTTTCCTCCTGTCCGACCGTTTCGGGGGGGGGGGGGGGCCGGCCCCCCCCCCCCCCCTGGCTACGTCCCTGGTTGTTTGTGATTGATACCATCAATTTATAAAACATACCCCCAAGTTTTCAAGGAATTTTTGCTTTTACCTCTCGAGAAATAGAATTAAAATTTCAAAATTGGTATTGGGTATTATTTTTACAAAAATGATCTAAATTTGGTTGAATTTTTTAATAATTGGTTATGATGTAATTTAGACGGGGATGCTTTAATTTGCCGTATTGAAAATGGAGGTATGCTTGGAAGCAGGAAAGGTGTCAATCTCCCTGGCACAAAAGTTGATTTACCGGCAGTGTCACAGAAGGACATGCAGGACCTACAATTCGGCGTGGAACAAGGCGTTGACATCATTTTCGCATCCTTCATTAGAAACGGAGAGGGAGTGAGAACCATCAGGAAAGTGCTCGGAGAGAAAGGAAAGCACATTAAAATTATTTCCAAGGTGGAAAATCACGAAGGAGTCACAAAGTATGATATTGATAGTTTCAGTTTTTTTTTATATCCACAGATGCCCACAGGGGTTTATACCTTTCCTCTTCGTGGGTGACCTCTCCATTTTCTAAGATACTCATTTTTGCCATAGCTCCTCTTTCTCTCCCCGTGTTTTTGGGAATCGGAAAAGCGAAACGTTTTATAAATTTTCTGAGGCAAAAAAATTAAATGCAAAATGCAAATGCAAGTGAGATTTTCGATGTTGTTGCTTAATGTAAATTATGCAATATTGAATGTTTCGTCTAATTCTCCTTAAAAACAGTAGCAAGGAGCTAGTGCGACGTTTATAACCATAATTACAGCGTCAAAAATAATTTTTTCTCTAATAGTTAAAGATCTAATCTAAATATTGGTACATTTTTTTTATACATCCTCCGTCCGTACCATTATTAAAATATTAATTTTTAATTACAAATTTAGTCGCCAGTGTACATTAGTTGATAATTAATTTGTTTTTGTACCATGAATTTGGATTGAGGAAAGTGTTTATAGTATTGATGAAATTATCCAAGAGTCGGACGGTATTATGGTCGCTCGCGGTGACTTGGGAATCGAAATCCCGGCTGAGAAGGTCTTTTTGGCGCAAAAGATGATGATTTCCAAGTGCAATCGTGCTGGGAAGCCGGTGATTTGTGCTACTCAGATGCTGGAGTCCCTGGTGCACAACCCCAGACCCACCAGGGCGGAGGGGAGCGACGTGGCCAACGCCGTACTGGACGGGGCCGACTGCGTCATGCTCAGCGGGGAAACGGCCAAAGGGAAGTACCCCTTGGGAAGCCGTCAGAATAGTGCACAAGGTATTTATTGCTTTTCATTCGTGGGAATCATACGCAAAAAGTTTTGTGCTTTTTCGAAATTTTAATTTTTCCAAATAAGATTTTATCAGCTTGCTCTAAAAAAAATTTTGGAATTAAATATTTTAGTTTTAAAAAGTTGCTCGTTCTACAAATTAAAAAACCTAAATCGTTTTATTAAAGTAATGGTCAATTTAAAGTTAAAATTTTTTTGCAACTTTACAAGCGGTAAAACGTGAAGTATGTTTTAATAAAAAGGTTATTTTGCCGATTTCAGAAAATACTTGTAAAACTAAACATAATGTTGATAATATTGTAATAAAAAGGTTTGTAGATTTGCCGAGAGGCGGAGTAGGCGAGTGTTCCACACGCTCTACTTTGAAGAGCTGCAGAGGGTGACGCCGAAACCGACGGATACCGCTCACACCATCGCCATCGCAGCCACCTCCGCCGCTGTCAGCTGTCCGAAGCATCCGCCATACTCCTTATCACAACCACTGGAAGGTAAACAATCACTCTTACTTATCACTTTTCTTCCCAGACAATTCAAATCCAAGCTTCTGATTTTATTTTGAAAGAAACTTTTAGATATTTTGTACCTCTAAAAATATAAAATTTACGTAATTTTTTATTGTATAAATGAAAGAAAATTCAGAATAAGTCCGCAGTACATAGAAGAATTTTTAATAGTACTGTGATTGTAAAACCAGCAAAAATATTTTTATTGAATAAATCTAAACCGCAACCTTCATCTTATACAAAATAAAAATGTTTTGTATAAACGTAACCTGTAGGAAGTAAATTGTGGAGAGTAATTCTGTAAAAAATTGTGGATAAAAATTGCCTTTTTCATCTCAATAATATTGTTGAATTGAAATAAAATGACATCATTCATAAACTTCCCAACCTTTTTTTTTTTTGAAATTTATACTCACTTTTTGGTAAAACTCCAATAAACCTTGAGATATAACTAAATAACTTAAAAAACGCCGCTTATTGCGTCGATTTTTAACAATGTTTCAAGGTTTTTTTTGAATAGCAAAAAAAAATTACATGTATATGAAACAATTTCAATGCGCCGTGAAACCTCCATAATTACATGTAAAACGTGTCTTTTTTGTTTTTTTTTGCGTTTGAAAATGTTACGTTACTTGATGACAGACTCAGTCATTTCTTCATCCTCGTTTGGCGCCAAATTAAATTTTCACATAAAGCTTAGCAAACGATTGTTTTGCTCATGTTACTGAACCCAAAAATACCCTTTTTTAAAGATTTTGCAAAAATAAAAATGCAAAAATACTACCATTTCATAAGCTTTTGATTGAATTATGTTCTGATCTGCCTGCCGTAATTCCCTAATTTAATTTTTATAATTGAGATTTGAGGTGAAAATTGAGATTTTTCGGTTTTTTGTGTGATCGTTGGTTAAAATTTCTTCTTAGCTAACTAGCTAAAAAAAGGTCAGCCTGGGAAAGGGGGTGTTTTATAACAAACAAAGTATTTATTTAGTTTTTAATTTAGCGATAAAAAAATTCTTTGCTAGGGACGCTCTCGTGTTATGAAGACCCGAATTTACCTTTAATTAAATATTGACTTGTTTTCTAACTAAACTTAAGTTTTGTTGCGAAAAAAAAACCAATCACGTCTTATCTGCATGTAAAATCGAGCACACAAAACTTTTCATTTTTTACTTTGTCGCAACACAACTTTTAAAAAAATAATTAAACATTTTTTCGGCATAATTGTGTTAATGATATGAAAATTATGTATGTTGTATAACTAAACGAAAAAATCAATTAGTTTTAAAGTTCAGAGAAATCAAAATTAAATAAAATTTTATACATTTTATGTTTTTTGGGTGAAAAAGAGGTAATTGACTATTTGCAGGTCGGCTCGACTGATCTCTCAGTGCAGACCCCCGTGCACAGTCCTCTCCATCAGCCGCAACGGAGCCGCGGCCCGGTCCATGCACCTTTATTACGGCATCTTCCCCATACACTACACGGGTAAACGCCTCCTCCGCACGCAACCAGCACCGAGCAAAACCTTTTCGGACATCGTTTTATAACCATTTCTATGTTTCCATCGCGACTTTAATAAAAAATTATAAAGATTTATGATTTTTTTGGAAAGATTTTAATGGCTTTGTGCACTTTATCATTTTTTACTTCAGATACCTACATTTTTTTCGTACAAATTTTATCATTCGTTTCTGTCGTGTGGTTTTTACTTTAAAGATCTTCAAAAACATCAGGAAATAATTTTCGCCAAAATATCTTTTTATTTAGTTGTATTTAAAAAAAAGAAAGTCTAAAAAGGGGGTTTGCAGGCTGGAATGCGGTTTTGTAGTTATAATTTTCGTGGTATTTTTTGCTAGTTTCTTTGCGTGATTTTGCACAAGCATTAGCGAAGCATGCATTTTTCTAGTTTTTTTGCTTTTGTTTTAGGTTTTTTCCTATTAACCATTTCGATTCCACTTCTTTATTTACTGTAATTTTTTGATTTTTAGGCTTTGGGTTTCAAACTTTTGGTGTGCGCTTCCAAAAACGGTGGTACCTAAATAAAATAATTATTATAATTGCTTCAAATCGATCTGATACAATAAAATAAATAATAACTATTTCAGATCTGCGGGTCTGATATCGAGCAATCGACCGACGTGCCCGGTCATAGCCATTTCCCGCTACGGGGCCGTGAGTCGCAGTCTGCATTTGCGCTACGGAGTGTTCCCCATCCATTACAAGGAACCCCCGGGTACGTTCTCAACCCACGCTGTAAACACGTACACGGGGATGGATAAATGTTGTGCTTGCGCTGCTCTCACTGTTATGTATCATTTCTCGCACTAGTTGAGTATACCTCAAAATATGGTCTCTACAAAATGGAGGTTAACTGGGAAAAACTTTAATAATTATCACAGGAATCGAAAGTTTGATTCACAGGCTTAGGAAATAGAACGTACTGTCGACAGTGGGAACTTGCATTAGGTAACCCAAAGAAATATCTTACTAACCTTTTTTAGTAGTTGCTTTCATTCTACATCATGAGCCATGTGCAAAAGCAAACCTGACACAATATTACTTTTTTTAATTTAATTCCCGTTTTCCTTACAATCTTCTTGTCAGCATTGATATAACTTTCGAAAAATATAATGGTACTTACAACTTACTTACTAAAGTTTTTTGGCAATGCACCCATAGGTGGGCAGCGTCCCGGATTTTGAGGGGTATACCACACCCCCAAATTTGGGGAGGGGTGTCCCAAAACTTTTTGGTGTATACCTCAAACACCCCATTTTTAGCGTTTTTAGTACTGGGACACCACCCCCTCCCCCAAATTTTAGGGGGTGTCCGAGGTACCCCCAAATTTTAAGGGGGTGTTGGCACTAATCAGGATTTTTGGAAGGGGTATAACCCTCCTCAAACCCTGCCCACCTATGGTGTCCAAATTTTAGTGGGTGTGTCGGCAGTATTCGGGATTTTTGAGGGATATACATATAAACCCCCCCCTGCCTACCTATGAATGCACCTTGTGTATTTTAGTCAGTCAGGTGGCACTCAATTTCAGCTTTGTTATAGTAATGTACTTAGGTGCTGCTGTCAGGGAGAGATGAATCGGTGTGCGTTAAGCGGCCAACACCTCTGGCGGCAGCCTGCCACAAACCACAATACAAAATGCAATTATCAGCGCTTTACTAATGTCATTTTGTATAACATAAAAACTTATGCATCATTTTGTATGATCACTTTCTATTTTCTATTTACGCAAAAAAACCACCTATTTATACTGCTTATGCATGTACAACGTTAAAAAGTAAGATCAATATCAGGCGACTTAAAAATCCTTTAGACAAAGACCTCGAATAGGTGAACACTGCATGCAGTGAACACTCTAGCGGTAAAGGTTGCCAAGGTTATTGATGTTGGATGAAGAGTCTCAACCATAGGAATGGAATTTTTTCGCCCCTCCTGGCTTATCTTATCGCCTGCTTTTTGCATAGTGTGCATAGGAGGGGAGATAAGTTTCAGGTAATGCAACAACAACAACAACAATGGAGGATAGTTAGTTAGCATAGCCAGAATTTTCAAGTGATTTCCTCCAGGAATGCTGCTGCCTTTGCGGGTTGAAACCATAGGTCTTCTACTTTTAGTGTGGTAGGATTTTTGGTGCAGTTGAAAAGGTGGTGGACATCATGCGGTTTCTGGTGGCATTTTGGGCATTCATTTTTGATTAGTGGGTTTATTCTTGATTTGTATGAATTTAGATGATGACAAAATCCGGATCTTAGTTGTGACAGGAGTGCTCTTAGTTTTCTTGGAAGGTGTTGTTCGTTGAAAAATTAGAAGCTGCTATAAAGACCGGGTGGCATTGACGAAGGTACTATTGCTAAGATTTGCTCCAGGGTTATTCAAGACCTTCTACCATGGTATATGGAGGAGCGCGTGAAAAAGGCTGGGAAAACGAGAGCATTTAACTGCTTGCTGGTCTTGCCTGGTCTACAAGAATCTAAATACCAAAACAAGAGGAGATGGAAAAGTCTTAAAACTGCCTCGTGCGGAAGCATGACTGCTTCCGCATTGGCAAACCTGATCCTCAAAGACCAGACTGCTTAAAGTCATTTCTTTAACAACAAGATCCGTAATCGGTTTGTTCGAACCAATGGTAAATTGAGAAAAACAGAACTGTACAAGAACGTATATGTGAGGCCATCCCTTAGTAGTGAACAGCGCAAAGATCAGATGGCGCTTTTAGCCAAGGCAAGAGAATTACGCAGTGAAGAACACAAAATCTTTGTTAGATACACAGACTCAGGGGACCCTTACCTATTTGATCAACAAAAACAGTGCATTGTGGAAATCGAAAGCTCAGAGAAAATCTCTAAATAGGAAAAAACGCAACCCAGTTGCAATTTAGTAACTTCAAAAATAAGTGTACAATATAAAAAACCAAATTCTTTAAATTTAAATGTAAATCAAATTCTCTAAATTTATAACAGTAAATGCAAGATCTCTTTTAAATTGTCTGGATGAATTTGAGCTTTTGATTTCTTGAGCTGATATTAATTATGGATCACCCAATGTGATTTTTGTTCAGGAGACGTGGCTCCACAAATCCATTCCAAATCAACTAATAATTAAAAACCATGGTTACAATGTTGTGAGGAAGGACAGACCTCATTGAAAGGGTGGGGGTGTCCTACTCCTTATAGACAAAAAATTAAATACAGTGAAGTTACAGTAAATCAAAAATACCTAAATTTAGAGTTATTAATTGTTGATCTTATTATTTTAAGTAACAAAATCCGTTTAATTAATGTATAAAGACCCCCTAACATAAAAACTGAGGATGATTTACTATTGTTAGATTTTATAAAATGACACATAAATGATCATACTGATACATCAGTATGATCATTTATGTAGTAGTTGGGGACATAAATTTACCAGGTATAAGGTGGGACTCTGACACATTGCTTAGCAACTCCCAAAATGAAACTAAATACTATACCACGTTTATGACACTAGAACTTTCCAAATGGTTCCTGAACCTTCTCATTGTAACAATTTTCTAGATTTAATACTAACCAATGACCCTGAGATTTTTAATAGTGTGAACTTGCCCCAAACTTTGGAAATTCAGATCATGCTGTAATATGTGGCAAAATTAATTTAAGTTCGTATGAAAAAAAAATCATAAATCAAACCTTTTGGTACCCAACTTTATAAATGCTGATTATCAAAGTATAGCAATGTTTCTTTCATTGCAAAACTGGTATTATAACTTTAAAAATCTAAATACAGTCGAAGAACACTGAGATAAATTTATTAGAACAATTACTGACTGTATACTTTTACATGTACCATTAAAAACAAATCTAAAATAAGCTCAAAGAAAAAAATTCAATATCCTAAATACATTTAGAAACTTCAAAACAAAAAGAGACAACTATGGAGATCCAGGCATAAGAACAAAAATTTTAAAGAAGATTTCAAAAAAGTTTCAAAAATATATACTGAAAGTGTTAAAAAAATTAATTCTGATGTAGAAGAAGCAATACTTAGATCATACAATATTGCCATTTTTATAAATATATTAACAAAAAAATTAAATCCAAAGAAAATATTCCCCCAATAAAATGCAAAGATGGAAGTTTGCACAGAAGATGTGCAGAAAGTAAACATTTTTGCTGAATACTTTAGTTCTGTTTTTACTACAGATAACAAAAAAATTTTTCTTTTTTGAACCTGTAAAACAGCACATACTGGAAAACAAACTTTACAGTTAGAGACGTTTTAAAATTTCTAAAAAAAATTATCAAACAAGCTTTCTCATACTCCTGATGCCATACGATACTTGCGCTATATTTGAAATGTTTAGCTAAAGTACTTGCCAAACTTTTTTCTATAATTTTTCAAAAATCATTTAACACAGGTGTATTACCATATAATTGGAAAATTGCCCTAACTGCACCAGTTTATAAAAAATGTACAAAATCTGAAAAGGAAAATTATTGTCCAATTTCATTAACTTGTTATTGTTGTAAAATCATGGAGCAAATAGTAAAGTGTGAGCTTTCTATCATTTTTGTAAATATATTATTAAGTATGAAATTTCTGGAAAGCTGTTAAAATGAATAGAAGCATTTTTAACTAACAGAAAAATGAAAATAGTTATTAATGATACTATTTCTGATTCTTACAAAGTTAGCAGCTTGATACCACAGGGTTCTGTTTTAGGACCATTTTTTTGGTCTATATCAATGATATTGTCAATTGTGTGCAAAACTCCGAGATTAGACTTTTTGCAGATAATGCAAAAGTCTATTCTAGTTATTCAGAAATATCTGACAATAGAATTAAATTACAAAATGATCTTAATAGAATTGCTAAATGGGCTTGTGACTGGCAGCTATCTCTGTCTGAAAAATAATGTGAAGTTCTACACATAAATAATGAAAAATATGAAAACCAAACGGATTATTACTTAAATAATAAGAAATTACCTAAAACTAAATTACTAAAGGATCTAGAGGTATATATAAATAACAACCTTAAATTTTTAACACATTTTCAGAAAATAGCTGGTATAAAAACAACCAATCTAATTTTTAAATGTTTCAAATAAAAATCAATTAAAATTATCTCACTACCTTCTAAAAGTTTTGTCCATCCAGTCTTAGAATATGCCAGTCCTGTTTGGAATCCTTACACAAATAAAGATAAATATATTTTTTAAAAAAAAGGAAATTTACTAAAAGGTTATTTAAAAGATGTAATATGTCTGATAATGAATATAATGATAGATTAAGCATACTCCAATTGGAGACTTTAGAAGAACGTAGATATTAAATAGATTTGATTGAAACATTTAAAATAATAAATGGTTTGGTAAATTTAAATCCAGATAAATATTTTATGATAAATGAAGATCCAACTAGGGTGCATTCAAAAATTATCAAAGTTAAACATTGTAAGCTAAATTGCAAAAAATACAGTTTCTTTAATAGAGTCACAAATAAATGGAATTTGCTAAGTGAAGCACAAGTTTGGGCCAAAACATTGTATCAATTTAAAAAATTTTTATAGCAGTGGTAAACTTGTAATAGATTACTAAATGACTAAAAAAAACTTTACAAATTAAAGCCTTTAGTTATTCTTTTCTAGCGAGCCAGGCCTTTTTTGTAATACTTTTTATGTATAATATGTAACTTTTTTTCTGTTTCTGTTGTTATTTTAACTCAACTGGGTTGCATTAACTCTGTATTTTGTAACACTAGTTGAAAATATTTGTTTTTTATCATGTTCTATGTACTCTGCTAAAAAATAAATC
>JASAMX010030247.1:0-15621 GCA_030248175.1 Microlaimidae sp. YZB2_3 | reverse complement strand
GTACTTCGTTCAGTTACGTATTGCTGTATAAATAAATTTTGTGTTGCCACTATAGGCACCTTTCACTAGAACTCAGTTTATACATGAAGTATGCAATATTCATAAGCGTCTCCATAATAGATAATTACCGTATCTCCTACTTATCTTTCGTAGTATGCAGATCAGCCGATCAAAAACGCGCGAAATTTCAATCGTTTGATCTGCATACTACGAAAAATAAGTAGGAGATACGGTAATTATCCATTATGGTGACGCTTATGTATATTGCATACTTCATGTATAAACCGAGTTCCAGTGCAAGGTGCCTATATAACCATAAACCAAACAGTTATATCTTATTTAGTTTAAAATATTGAACTGTTTGTGTATATTTGAGTGCAATAGTTAATGAAATTAAGAATGAACAAATTTAAAAAATGACTTTTACAATTTTACATTCCATTAAATGCTAAAACGAAGAGTGACGTATTGTTTGTTTAACTCTTAATTTATTATTAATTTTAAAATTTTTAGATAGGTTTTACCTGCTTCTGACAAGCACAAAATTAGTGCTTTATCCTCGGTATTTGTTTGTGTAAATCTAACACAGTTGGTTTATATTCTGTCGATTAGAATACATCTTGTAATTTGCTAAAGTTTAAGTTTCATATGCATCTACACTGCAATGATACTACACTGTATGATAAATATAAACAAAAGCACATGCTTTTGCTACATGGTTCATTCGGCAGAAAATTCGGGGACTGCGTGTACACAAAATGTGCTCGCATTTACTATGCAAATTATCTAGACCATTAAGTTATATAGATGCGGAAACATTAAAGTTGTTTCTGTGTGGTGAATCATACCATAACTGATGGTTGTTATACAACAGCAGTGCAATGTGTCTATAAAATAAACTATTATCTAGGTTTTAGTTGTTTGATTACGTAAGTACGTTAGTTGAACCGTAATACTTGTTGAAATAGCAAGCTACAAAATGTTAATAAATAAGAAGTACTTTAATACTTCAAAAGTGGGTGTCCGAAAAAATCTTCTGTAAAATATCTTCCAGAAAAAATATCTTCTTTGAGCGGTTAAGTATTCGGTACTTTTAAAACTTTAAGGTTTTTTTCATGTTTTTTAGCTTGATTTTAAGGTTTCGCTTGGGCGTAGGAGTTTAGAAGTTAAAAGTGTTTTATAAGATATTCTTCCCGAAGAAATTCTGCGGAATGTATTTTTTCGAAGCGCCTAAAAATGTGTTATGATAAGGTAAAACTTAATTGAAACCTTAATACCTTGTGATTTGTTTAAAAAATCTTATTGTGTTGTATGTGGTTGTTTTTTTTTTCGGAAACAAGAATAAAACATTTTTAATTTTAGCATTATTTTACATTCTGTAACACCAAAACACAGTTTTTAACTCAAATTTTAATCTGCAAAACCCAAAGTTGTATCCTAGATGAATGGCAAATATAATAAGAAAGGGTTTAAAATTATGGTATATGAATTGTAAAAAGTTGCAGAGTTTTTGAATAATGATTTTGCACACTTTATGATATATTTTTTTGTGAAAACCATACCTCTGTCTGCCCTCAATAATCTATAAAATTGATTTTATTAAAAATAGATTCAGTACTAAGATACGACCCTTCAAAAATGCGTGTTTTTTTTATTCTGATTTGAAAAATTAATTCCATTGGTTATTTTAAATAGGTCATAAATATAAGCATACAAAATAACACTCACATGTGATATGTCTACACAAAGATATATAGCATAAATAGAACAAATATATAAAAAAAACTATTTTTTGAACTCAATAAAAAGTTTAACAGATAACTTGAAATTAGTTTTTAACCGAGAAAAAAATTACGTGAAGTTTTTGGTACACTACTAAATTTTGGAATAATGAATCTCCAAAGCAGCTTTTTCGCAAAATTTGTTGATTTTAGTATAATTATGTCAGTAGAAGAGTGTATTCCTCGATTGCCACTTATTTCAAAAAAAGTTTGAGGATTCTCCAGGAATTCGTTTTATACTTCCTAGCAAAATTTTAGAAGGATTATTATCCACTTTAAAATTGACGATTTAAGGCATATTGTGATAATAACAACCGGTAAACGCATGCAAAAATTAAATTCACACCATAAAAACTATTACCGTCAACAAATTAAAGCAATCGAACGCGTTTACAATCGACCAGTCATGTAAAAAATAATTTACATACGGTTTGGTAAAAAAGTGCGTTCGAATGGTTGAAACATTAAATTTTTTGTTGGAAAGCGCAAAAAACTACTGAAGGTACTCAACTGAAATACACGTCATACGGAATGACCAATCAGCTGCGTGCTAACCCTGCTTTTGCAAATTATTTCTTTTATGTGATTTTTGTCGATTGGCATAACTTATTGAATGGGTTAGGTTTTTAGACAGTTCTATATGTATTTTAATATAGTTTTAAAGAGATTGGTTTCGGTCTTTTCTGCCGAAGTTTTTTAACATTCGTGTAGCTTCATGCCGGTCCATTTAATATAAGGCTTTTTTAACTTTCAGCTTTTGTTAGAATAAATCGTTAAAAATACAGTTAAATGCTAATTTAAATTAATTGGTTTTTTTGGTCAGTTTTACACATTTACTTGCATTATGAAATTTATTTTCATATCAATTTTTTATTTTTTTTCTGAGGATTTCCACACGCATAAGAACCAAGTCAGATGTAAAATACCAATAAAACTAGCTCCAAACCAAAGACTGAGTGTTCCACCTATAAAAAAATTTAATTTCAGCAAAATACGTGTTATGAGTAAGCGGTGTTGTTCATTTTACGCGCTTGTCTATTGTATTTTTTCGAAAGCCATATTAATAAAAAATATGACTTCCAAGGATCATTTATTACCCTTTGCGATTTTTAAAGCCTGTGGCCACACCGGTTTCGTTAATACAGCTCATATAATCAGACGCAAAACAATAGAAACACTCGGGCCTAAGCAGCGGCAGAAGGAAACCTATCCGAGCAAAATGAAAGATTATAAAAACTATATATTATTTCAGATTTTGTGAGTGATATTTAGAACGCGATGTTTGTTTACCGGTTTGATGTGTTCAGGTGAAAAGAGATGCACGTCTTAAGACTAGGACTAGAAAAATGTGGGAACAATACTATTTCAATGTAGATAAAATTTTGAACATCATTGTGAAATAAAGAGTTCCAAACATTTATTCACTGTATACGATTTATTATTTTGGCAGAATCAAGAATATATAACACAAGAATATATAACACTTGCGTATATATTCTTGGTAGAACTTCATCAGTTTTTTTTGGTTATTGTAAGGCGTAAAAACGGTTCTAAATGTAAAATGATTACGCGGCAAAGCTGCTTAATACTAAACATGAATATAATTTTTAATTTATTTATTTTTTTGGGGGTGCTATCTAATTGAATTTCATAGGATTTATTTCGCAACAAGCAATAAAACCGCATGCCCCAATAAAGGGTATGTGGTTTCAATGCATGTTAAGTTATGCCTTCTGATACGCGATTTACACTCCATTTATGAGACGTGATAATAATGGACCTACCTAGCATAACAAAAATTAGGTGAGCGGTTCCAGCCACGAAACAAAGTTCCTCTCAAATTAAATGTCATTTTTTCGTATTATTTTTGAAACTGGAAATACTATATACAAATAAAACATCTACTTAAAAATTTTTCGTGGTCTTTTTGTATTTAACTAAGCATCACAAAATGTTTGTTTTTTCTGAATAACCTAAAAAATTTACATACGAGAATCTTTATTTACGCTTAATATAGCTCTAAATAATGGTTAAAAAGTTTTCAAAAATATAAGAAATCTTTTTCATATTAGTTGTTTAATCTCCGGTTTCCGAAAAAATTTGGTAAAAATCATTGGTTACATAACGAAATCTGATTTCGCGAGCGGACAGCGGACCCAAATTTTTATAATGCTAGGTAGGTCCATAAGAAACATATGTAGTTAAATCTATTAAAATGGAAGTAACTTGTTTAAACGTAACTGCTTTTTGTTGATAAAAACGGCAATGACCCCTTAAGTTAAAAAAAAGACTGCTACTGTAGTCTCGATAATATTCTGACACGATAAAATTTATTTCTCATGTTATTTTTGGTTAGCTTGCTTATCTATATGCCCAATCAGGTTTTCAAACGTATAGCGCAATTTCTCCGTAAAAACAGGGAACTCTGAAAATTTCGGAAAAATGTCAACATAAGTACGATTAGCCCATTTCAAACTTCGCCAGTAGTTGATAGTTAATCTAACTAAAAGAAAATTTTTAAATTAACTTATCTCAAAAACGGAACCAACAATTTAAAAGAACCTCTTGTGAAAATATGTTGTCCAGCATAAAGATGTCCGTGTTAAATTTTTACTAATTTCAACCACCTTATGATGCTCTTTGAACTATAAGGTTTCCCATAATATCTCATTTATCCTAATTTTTTCTGTGGTTGGGGAGGAAGTTTCTTCCACCTTTGGTAAAAATATGTTGTCCAATATAAAGATTCCATGTTATTTTTTAAAAAATTTAACCCATTTATGACATTCTCCAGACTGTAAACTTTGCAATGATGCCTCAGTTAGCCCAATCCGTTTTGTGATTGAGGAGAAGGTCCTCCCTTTTGGTGAAAGTGCGTTGTCCAGCATAAAGATGTCCTTGTTATTTATTTTTTGAAAAATTCAACCCTTTTATGACATTCCTTAAAATTCAAGCTTTGTAATGATATATTATTTAGCCCAATCCTTTTTGTGGTTAAGGAGAAAGGTCATTTCTCTTTTCAGTAAAAAAACTTTATCCAGCATAAAGATGTTCATGTTCATTTTTCCAAAAACATGATATTCTGGCTTCACATTGGCGAATTACTCTTACCAATAAGTTTGAGCCAATTTGAAGATAAAAATTTTTTCAACTTTTAAAGTCCATAGGGCCCTGTTTTTGTGAAAATGTGTTGTCGAACCAAAAGATAACCATGCAATTTTTTCTAATTTCAACCCCTTTATGACATTTCCCTGTCTGTAAGCTTTGCAATGATATCTCATTTAGCCCAATCCTTTTGCTGGTTGGGGAGGAAGGTCGTTCCTCTTTTTAGTGAAAAAACGTTGTACAACATTAAGATGTCCATGTTAATCTCACCAAAAAAATGACATTTTTGTTTTACATTGGTTAATTACTCTTTATCAATAAGTTCGAGTCAATTCAAAGACAACAAATTTTCACTTTCCAAAATCCATAGGTTTCCCCTTTTTGTGAAAATGTTTTGTCCAGGCTAAAGATGCCCATGCAATTTTTTTCTAAATTTCAACTTTTTTTATTACATTCTCCGGACCGTAAGCTTTGCAATGATATCTCATTTAGCCCAATCCTTTTTGTGGTTGGTGAGCAAGGTAATTCCCTTCTTTAATGAAAAAACGTTATCCAGTATAAAGATGTCCATGTTTATTTTCCAAATATCATGATATTCTGGCTTCACATTGCCTAATTACCTTTTCCAATAGGCACCTTGCACTGGAACTCGGTTTATACACGCAGTATGCAATATACATAAGCGTCACCATAATGGATAATTACCGTATCTCCTACTTATCTTTCATAGTATGCAGATCAACGGAGTCCCCGGTTGATCCGACGGATAGGAAATTGAAAAGAATTTCGCGCGCTTTCGAAATCAAGGTTGATCTGCATACTACGAAAAATAACGTGGGGATTACATTAATTTATCACCATTTTTATGGTGGGCGCTTATGGTAATATTACATACTTTTCATGTATAAACCGAGTGAGTCATGTAAGGTGCCTTGAGTTTGAGCCAATTCTGAGTCAAAAAATTTTTTTTAAGTTCCAAATACCATTAGGGTCTCCCTTTGGTGAAAACGCGTTGTCCAGTATAAAGATGTACATGTAAGTTGTTTCAAAATTTCAACCTCCTTACAACATTTCCTGGGATATAAGCTTTCCGACGATACCTCATTTACCTTAATCCGTTGGGTGGTTCTGGAAGAGTTAGGGAACACACAGACAGACTCACAGACTCACACACACAGACAAAAAAAAAAAAAAGTTACGTCTATTTATATATAGATTCCGAGATACACTGTAATATTTTGGCACAGCGGGTAGAATGATTAAGAAAAACTTAAGAAGCCCTCTTCTAAGGAGTTAAAAAATATGTTTCGGAAAACTATATTCCAGTTTAATCTTACGTGCGCGTGCGGCCTGATAAAAAAGGGCGAAAACAAACTTACTGTTATAAAATTTCTACTTTAGTTTTAAATACCAAAATAAGAATCTTTTAATTTAAATTATTACAATTGTCAAAACGAAAAAATAAAAACCGTTTCGAATATCTTTAAGTCTTTATTTGTAATCACACTACATCAAGATTAAACTGGAATATAGTTTTCCGAAACATATTTTTTAAGTCTTAGAAGAGGGCTTCTTAAGTTTTTCTTAATCATTCTACCCGCTGTGCCAAAAATATTACAGTGTATCTCGGAATCTATATATAAATAGACGTAATGTCTGTGTGTGTGAGTCTGTGAGTCTGTCTGTGTGTTCCCTAACTCCTCCCTAACCACCCAACGGATTAAGGTAAATGAGGTATCGTCGGAAAGCTTATATCCCAGGAAATGTTGTAAGGAGGTTGAAATTTTGAAACAACTTACATGTACATCTTTATACTGGACAACGCGTTTTCACCAAAGGGAGACCCTATGGATTTTGGAACTTAAAAAATTTTTTGACTCAGAATTGGCTCAAACTCAAGGCACCTTACACTGGATACTCGGTTTATACATGAAGTATGTAATATACATAAGCGTCACCATAATGGATAATTACCGTATCTCCTACTTATCTTTCGTAGTATGCAGATCAACCGATCGAAAGCGCGCGAAATTTCAGTTGATCCGTCGGATCAACCGATCCGTTGATCTGCATACTATGAAAGATAAGTAGGAGATACGGTAATTATCCATTATGGTGACACTTATGTATATTGCATACTTCGTGTATAAACCGAGTTCCAGTGCAAGGTGCCTATTGGAAAGAGTAATTAGGCAATGTGAAGCCAGAATATCATGATATTTGGAAAAATAAACATGGACATCTTTATACTGGATAACGTTTTTTCATTAAAGAAGGGAATTACCTTGCTCACCAACCACAAAAAGGATTGGGCTAAATAACATATCATTGCAAAGCTTACGGTCCGGAGAATGTAATAAAAAAAGTTGAAATTTAGAAAAAAATTGCATGGGCATCTTTAGCCTGGACAAAACATTTTCACAAAAAGGGGAAACCTATGGATTTTGGAAAGTGAAAATTTGTTGTCTTTGAATTGACTCGAACTTATTGATAAGAGTAATTAACCAATGTAAAACTAAAATGTCATGTTTTTTGGTAAGATTAACATGGACATCTTAATGTTGAACAACGTTTTTTCACTAAAAAGAGGAACGACCTTCCTCCCCAACCAGCAAAAGGATTGGGCTAAATGAGATATCATTGCAAAGCTTACAGACAGGGAAATGTCATAAAGGGGTTGAAATTAGAAAAAATTGCATGGTTATCTTTTGGTTGGACAACACATTTTTAGAAAAACAGGACCCTATGGACTTTGAAAGTTGAAAAAATTTTATCTTTAAATTTTCTCAAACTTATTGGTAAGAGTAATTCGCCAATGTGAAGCCAGAATATCATGTTTTTGGAAAAATGAACATGAACATCTTTATGCTGGACAACGTTTTTTTTACTAAAAGGAAGAATGACCTTTCTCCTTAACCACAAAAAGAATTGAGCTAAATAAGATTGCAAATAAGATCATATTGCAAAGCTTGAATTTCAAGGAATGTCATAAAAGGGTTGATTTTTTTAAAAACTAAATAACAAGGACATCTTTATGCTGGAGAACGCATTTTCACCAAAAGGGAGGACCCTTCTCCTCAACCACAATACGGATTGAGCTAAATGAGGTATCATTGCAAAGTTTACAGTCTGGAGAATGTCATAAATGGGTTAAAATTTAAAAAAAAAATAACATGGAATCTTTATATTGGACAACATATTTTTACCAAAGATGGAAGAACCTTCCTCCTCAACCACAGAAAAAATTAGGATAAATGAGATATTATGGAAAACCTTATAGTTTAGGGACCATCATAAGGTGGTTGAAATTAGTAAAAAATTAACACGGACATCTTTATGCTGGACAACATATTTTCACCAAGAGGTTCTTTTAAATTGTTGTTCCGTTTTTGTGATGAGTTAATTAAAAAATTTACTTTTAGTTAGGCTAACTATCAACTACTGGCGAAGTTTGAAATGGGATAATCGTACTTATGTTGACATTTTCCCAAAATTGTCGGAATTTCCTGTTTTTACAGAAAAATTGCGCTATACGTTTAAAAACCTGATTGGGCATATAGATAAGCAAGCTAACCAAAAATAACATGCAAAATAAATTTTATCGTGTCAGAATATTATCGAGACTACAGTAGCAGTCTTTTTTTTAATTTAAGGGGTCATTGCCGTTTTTATCAACAAAAAGCAGTCACGTTTAAACAAGTTACTTCCATTTTAATAGATTTAACTACATATGTTTCTTATGGACCTACCTAGCATTACAAAAATTTGGGTCCGCGGTCCCGCCGCGAAATCAGATTTCGTTATGTAACCAATGATTTTTACCAAATTTTTTCGGAAACCGGAGATTAAACAACTATATTAAAACAATTTCGAATATTTTTGAAAATTTTTAACCATTATTTAGAGCTATATTAAGCGTAAATAAAGTTTCTCGTATGTAAATTTTTTAGGTTATTCAGAAAAAACAAACATTTTGTGATGCTTAGTTAAATACAAAAAGACCACGAAAATTTTTTAAGTAGATGTTTTATTTGTATATAGTATTTCCAGTTTCAAAAATAATACGAAAAAATGCATTTAATTTGAGAGGAACTTTGTTTCGTGGTGGGACCGCCGACCCAATTTTTGTTATGCTAGGTAGGTCCATTATTATCACGTCTCATAAATGGAGTGTAAATCGCGTATCAGTAGGCATAACTTAACATGCATTGAAACCACATACCCTTTATTGGGGCATGCGGTTTTATTGCTGTTGTGAAATAAATCCTATGAGTTTATTAATATAGCACCCCCAAAAAAAAAAAAAAATAAATTAAAAATTATATTCATGTTTAGTATTAAGCAGCTTTGCCGCGTAATCATTTTACATTTAGAACCGTTTTTACGCCTTACAATAACCAAAAAAAACTGACTAAGTTCTACCAAGAATATATAACACAAGTGTTATATATTCTTGTGTTATATATTCTTGATTCTGCCAAATAATAAATCGTATACAGTGAATAAATGTTTGGAACTCTTTATTTCACAATGATGTTCAAAATTTTATCTACATTGAAATAGTATTGTTCCCACATTTTTCTAGTCCTAGTCTTAAGACGTGCATCTCTTTTCACCTGAACACATCAAACGGGTAAACAAACATCGCGTTCTTAAAATATCACTCACAAAATCTGAAATAATATATAGTTTTTATAATCTTTCATTTTGCTGGGATAGGTTTCCTTTTGCCGCTGCTTAGGCCCGGAGTGTCTTTTCTATTGTTTTGCGTCTGATTATATGAGCTGTATTAACGAAACCGGTGTGGCCACAGGCTTTAAAAATCGCAAAGGGTAAAAAATGTAATCCTTGGAAGTCATATTTTTTATTAATATGGCTTTCGAAAAAATACAATAGACAAGCGCGTAAAATGAACAACACCGCTTACTCATAACACGTATTTTGCTGAAATTAAATTTTTTTATCGGTGAAACACTCAGTCTTTGGTTTGGAGCTAGTTTTATTGGTATTTTACATCTGACTTGGTTCTTATGCGTGTGGAAATCCTCAGAAAAAAAATAAAAAAATTGATATGAAAATAAATTTCATAATGCAAGTAAATGTGTAAAACTGACCAAAAAAACCAATTAATTTAAATTAGCATTTAACTGTATTTTTAACGATTTATTCTAACAAAAGCTGAAAGTTAAAAAAGCCTTATATTAAATGGACCGGCATGAAGCTACACGAATGTTAAAAAACTTCGGCAGAAAAGACCGAAACCAATCTCTTTAAAACTATATTAAAATACATATAGAACTGTCTAAAAACCTAACCCATTCAAATAATAAAGATCACCAATCGACAAAAATCACATAAAAGAAATAATTTGCAAAAGCAGGGTTAGCACGCAGCTGATTGGTCATTCCGTATGACGTGTATTTCAGTTGTAGTACCTTCAGTAGTTTTTTGCGCTTTCCAACAAAAAATTTAATGTTTCGACAGTTCCGAACGCACTTTTTTACCAAACCGTATGTAAATTATTTTTTACATGACTGGTCGATTGTAAACGCGTTCGATTGCTTTAATTTGTTGACGGTAATAGTTTTTATGGTGTGAATTTAATTTTTGCATGCGTTTACCGGTTGTTATTATCACAATATGCCTTAAATCGTCAATTTTAAAGTGGATAATAATCCAAGACTTCTTAATTTTGCTAGGAAGTATAAAACCGAATTCCTGGAGAATCCTCAAACTTTTTGAAATAGAGTGGCACAATCGAGGAATACACTCTTCTACTGACATAATTATACTAAAATCAACAAATTTTGCGAAAAAGCTGCTTTGGAGATTCATTATTCCAAAATTTAGTAGTGTACCAAAAACTTCACGTAATTTTTTTCTCGGTTAAAAACTAATTTCAAGTTATCTGTTAAACTTTTTATTGAGTTCAAAAAATAGTTTTTTTTATATATTTGTTCTATTTATGCTATATATCTTTGTGTAGACATATCACATGTGAGTGTTATTTTGTATGCTTATATTTATGACCTTATTTAAAATAACCAATGGAATTAATTTTTCAAATCAGAATAAAAAAAAACACGCATTTTTGAAGGGTCGTATCTTAGTACTGAATCTATTTTTAATAAAATCAATTTTATAGATTATTGAGGGCAGACAGAGGTATGGTTTTCACAAAAAAATATATCATAAAGTGTGCAAAATCATTATTCAAAAACTCTGCAACTTTTTACAATTCATATACCATAATTTTAAACCCTTTCTTATTATATTTGCCATTCATCTAGGATACAACTTTGGGTTTTGCAGATTAAAATTTGAGTTAAAAACTGTGTTTTGGTGTTACAGAATGTAAAATAATGCTAAAATTAAAAATGTTTTATTCTTGTTTCCGAAAAAAAAAACAACCACATACAACACAATAAGATTTTTTAAACAAATCACAAGGTATTAAGGTTTCAATTAAGTTTTACCTTATCATAACACATTTTTAGGCGCTTCGAAAAAATACATTCCGCAGAATTTCTTCGGGAAGAATATCTTATAAAACACTTTTAACTTCTAAACTCCTACGCCCAAGCGAAACCTTAAAATCAAGCTAAAAAACATGAAAAAAACCTTAAAGTTTTAAAAGTACCGAATACTTAACCGCTCAAAGAAGATATTTTTTCTGGAAGATATTTTACAGAAGATTTTTTCGGACACCCACTTTTGAAGTATTAAAGTACTTCTTATTTATTAACATTTTGTAGCTTGCTATTTCAACAAGTATTACGGTTCAACTAACGTACTTACGTAATCAACCAACTAAAACCTAGTTAAGAGTTTATTTTATAGACACATTGCACTGCTGTTGTATAACAACCATCAGTTATGGTATGATTCACCACACAGAAACAACTTTAATGTTTCCGCATCTATATAACTTAATGGTCTAGATAATTTGCATAGTAAATGCGAGCACATTTTGTGTACACGCAGTCCCCGAATTTTCTGCCGAATGAACCATGTAGCAAAAGCATGTGCTTTTGTTTATATTTATCATACAGTGTAGTATCATTGCAGTGTAGATGCATATGAAACTTAAACTTTAGCAAATTACAAGATGTATTCTAATCGACGAATATAAACCAACTGTGTTAGATTTACACAAACAAATACCGAGGATAAAGCACTAATTTTGTGCTTGTCAGAAGCAGGTAAAACCTATCTAAAAATTTTAAAATTAATAATAAATTAAGAGTTAAACAAACAATACGTCACTCTTCGTTTTAGCATTTAATGGAATGTAAAATTGTAAAAGTCATTTTTTAAATTTGTTCATTCTTAATTTCATTAACTATTGCACTCAAATATACACAAACAGTTCAATATTTTAAACTAAATAAGATATAACTGTTTGGTTTATGGTTATATAGGCACCTTGCACTGGAACTCGGTTTATACATGAAGTATGCAATATACATAAGCGTCACCATAATGGATAATTACCGTATCTCCTACTTATTTTTCGTAGTATGCAGATCAACCGATTAAAATTTCGAGCGCTTTTGATCAGTTGATCTGCATACTACGAAAGATAAGTAGGAGATACGGTAATTATCTATTATGGTGACGCTTATGAATATTGCATACTTCATGTATAAACCGAGTTCTAGTGCAAGGTGCCTATAGTGGCAACACAAAATTTATTTTATACTAAGACTTACCCATAATAAAACTTCACAAGAACAACTTTTTCCTTAACAAATTCCTTTTAACAAAAACACATAACAAAACAAAAACACAAATATCATTAACGATACTATGGGTTTAGGAAACGTGAATTCAAATTCTCTTGATCACAGGATTTGTTGTATTCTAATTTATTTATTGTATTCTCATCAAAATTTTAAAACTAAAAAAAAACAAAAAAAATTATTTAAACTTAAATTAAATTGCAGTAATTGAAATATTAACTAGCTAAGCTTAAGTTTATTAAAGTCCAAATAAGTAAAATACGCACTACAGGTTTAATTTTCATATATTTTTTTAAACTTATGAATTAATGGGCTTCCCATGAAACGGTGCAGTTTACTTTGGACGATGAACGCACTTTTCTGACCTCACTCTTACTTTCGCCAGAATTCAATGATTAAAACCCAAGACGCCAAATGCCACTGGTTACCCAAAAACGGTGGTTTAGTATTTTATTCCAAAACTTATTTTATTAAGCTAATATTGTAAAGTCATTAATAGAGACGTGAACCACAAAGAGACGACTGTTAACCACACTCAACAAAAGACAGCAGTAGTCCAACTGTTAAAGCAGCTAATAATTGTTCATTATTTATTGTTTCAGATCTACCATCCGCTACTTTCGCCTCCACCTCCTTGGAAATTAGATCCTCCTCCTCTTCCTTGGAAGTTAGATCCTCCTCTTACTGGTTGGAAGTTAGACCCTCCGCCGCGACCTCTGAAACCGCCTCCTCGGTTTCCGCCGTAACCCCCGCCAGAACCGCGGAAACCACCACCGCCCCCGCGATAGCCACCACCGCGAGGTCCGAACGGGTTGCCCATCCCTGAAAACACGAAGAAAGTTATACAAAAAAAAGAGGACAAAAAAACATGGGGAAACACAAAATATATGTATTAAAACAAAAAGAAAATGGACTTCTCATCTGAAAAGTACCCAAGAACTTTTAAGTAAAACAATGAGACAGGACAAAAAAAAGGCAAGAAAAACAAGAAATAGTAGTATTTTTAAAAAATTATGGAACAAACATTATAAACGCACAATAATTACAAAAAGAACTGTATGTTAAACCAATAGATCAAAAATACGTTTCTCTACTGGTGTGTTATTTGCTATTAAGCTTTGAAAAGTTAAGAGCTAAGTAAAAGTTAATTTAAACGTTAATTTTGTGTTGCTTTGTTCTTTTCATTTGCGATTTTTGTTCTTCCATCTTTGCATACATATATGTTTTGCTTATTTTTTGGTCTATTTTTATAGCTGAACTTGTCTTTTACGCTGAATTCTCAACTTTAAATATTATTTTTTAACCTTTTAATGACATTACTCAATTAAAAAGCTCTAAAGACGTTTTTAAAAGGTTTTTAAATATCTTACAAAAAAGGTTTTAGAGAAAGAAACAAAAAAAGGTTTTAAAAATATGAGCAAAACGAAAAGCAAAACATATTTTTATTTTTTGTTAATAACATTAATTTACTTTAAGTTATTTTGTTTTAATTTAAATTAGAAATACAGTACAGTAATATTTTTTTTAAATTTTTCTTTCATATTATATCTAATCTTTAACTTTTCTTTTAGTTTTACAAAAATGTAACTTCACTTCTTTGTGTTTTTTTTTTCAATTTTAGCTAACTATTTGTTTCTTTTAAAAGTTTTAAGGGCTAAAAATTGTTCCTTCAAAGCCTTTTTTTGTTTATTAAAAAGCTTGAGGTATTTCTTATGAAATTTTGAACTTAAACTTAGATAACAATTAAAACTCGAAGAACACCGATGCATGAATTTTTAAAAAATAAATAAGCGACCGACACAAAAAAACGTGTTTTGTGTTTTATTTGCATATTTTTTATTAAAGTTCATTTTTTGTAAAAGCAAATAAATAACCAGAAAAGCGGATCTTTTTTACTGTTTGTTTTATTGAGTGAAATAAATAGTGAGCTGAGTAGAAAGAACGAAACCAGTGCTCAAGGTCACTTTTTAAATGTCTTCTCCGTTTAAATCCACCATTTATATCTAATACAACAATGCTTGCTTTGCCTTGCTACACTCTACGTCTACCTCTTCCTCCTCTAAATCCGCCTCCCGAGTTGAATCTCCCTCGCTTATTGGGCGGTCCGTCTCCGCCGAATCCTCCGCCCCGCCCACCCAAAGAACTCTGATTGGCTCCAAAACCTCCGGCTCCACCTCCTCGCAGCGAAGTACCGCGCGGTCTCGGTGTATGAAATCTAAAAACACAAATTTGAACATTATTATGTAAATAAAAATTAAAGAAAATGTCCTTATAATGAATTTATATTAAACGTTTCGTCAAACTACAGTTGTCATCATCAGTAAGATCTAAACTGCAGATACACACAAAACATAAAAATTCTTTTCTACAATACATCCAATCTGTGCTACACTAAGACAAACATACATACAAACAAACAATCAAGCAAACAAACAAACAAAACAAGCCAACAAACCTACCCTGCTCCTCCGGTCTGCTCCATTCCGTGTCTCCAGGCGCCCTGTTTGGAGAGCATGCGGAGTAGGTTCACGAGTTGCTCGTCGTGGGTCGGGAGCCGCGTGACCAGTTCCGGGTCCTGCGTGGCTCGGACCAGGAGACTCTCGATGCACGGGCGCAGTGCGACGATTTTCGCCGCCGTATCGTGTTCCATTTTCAACGTTATCCTGTAGGTAGTAATATTAACAAAATATATAATAAAATTAAACAAAAAAATAGAACTACTTAATATATTGCTGTAACAATTTCCAGGGCCCGACTGGGAAGTACCTTAATTGAGATCTGTCCCAATTAACGTGTACCTTAATCACGCCTATATTGCCCTAATAAGTTCGCGCTCTTTTTAGGGCCATATTACCCTAATTAAAGCGAAATTCGCATTTTGCATCGCTTAATATGAATTAGTTACGAAGTCTTTTAGAGTTGCCTTGATGGTCATAATTAAAATTAAAGTTTGTTTGAGACATGGTAAAAAGGCAAAAATAGAGTAAAGATCC
>JASAMX010030244.1:0-13764 GCA_030248175.1 Microlaimidae sp. YZB2_3 | reverse complement strand
ATTGATAAAAATCAACAACGACAAATGACTTTATCACATACGTAAATCTGAACGTGATGTTTCTTATTATAATGTTAATGTTTAGAAAAACGTGCGATATACATCACACTTCTTAAAACAAAAACAAATAAAACGTAGGAAAGCTAAAAAATGGCAATGCAAAACAATATTCCAATTTATATGTACCACCATAAGTATAATGTGTGTTTATGATGTCGCAGCAATTAAACATCACTGCAGCTATAGGTGTCTCTGACACAAAATAATATTTAACTTTGACACAAGTAAAATTACATCCAATATAATATAATCTACCCATCAAGTAAAAAATACAACACTAAAGTTGTTACAGTCATAGTTAAAGTTCTGGAACAATTATATTACATAAATTATCGTATTTATCTTTAGAGACCTCATAAAACGAACAAGAAATGCAGTTTAACGCAGTTAAGATTTCGCTCAAGATTGCCGTAGCTAGCCGAAAAGAAACAAGCGTGCGTTTTATTGAGCGCCTAAACCATCGAAGGAATATTAATAACACTGTTCGGTGCACACTCTTCCCGATTTGCGAAAGCGCTGTTGTAAAACGGATTTCGAAAGCTCCATCTGCGTTTGAATGTCACGCTTGGCTGAAAAGCGAAAAAGCGAGCCAACGGTATATCTAGTATATAGATTTTATATGCGAGGGAGTGAAGGAACGAAACCCACCGACCCACCGACCGAACATGCGCGCGCATGACGGTGCAGAATAGAGTTAAAAGACAGATGGCCCAATCAGAACGTAAGAGGGGAGAGACCTACTCGGGTAACCGCCTGGAAGCTTGACATCTGTACATACATACATACATATAGTTAAAGGAATTGCGCGTGCAAGATTTAGTGTATTGCACGCTTAGTCCTTTTTTTAGTTTTGAACTGCATAAAATTTAAAACAAGTTTGATTTATTTAAATTATTTGAATCAGCAATAGATTATAGATTGGTAGATATTCATTCTAAGCTATTTAAACGGTTTTGTTTTTAGTCGTTAAAACCTAAGAATAAGCTTAAAACAAAACCTCAGCCAAAACCTAAAATAATTTTCTATTGATGATTCTAATTTTCCACTTTTACAGCTTTAAGTTTACAGACTTTTTATCAGTTGCACGTTACTTGTTATCTTTGATAAAATTTCGTAACTCTCAACCAAACAAGAAATAATCTGACTTATAATTACTAAAATTAAGCTGAAAGCTTAATAGTTTTTCTCTATTATTAGATTTTCATTAAATCATTTTAATAACTTTGCAGCTAAGTTCCTTCTTGTTAAAATAATTTCCGCGCTTGCAAGTCCCAAGAAACTATAAACATTATAACGATAGCGTAAATCTTGCGTTTAAAAAAATTTTTATTTTTTGTATTAATATAATCATAAAATTTGTTTAAATTTTACTCTGGTTTTCCCAAATTTGAAAAATTTATTGAAACGCCATTGATAATACAAAATATTTTTTGTATTATTTTTGTTACCTAAATTGAACCCTAAAACGTTAATTTGTGCTCTCTACCAATGTCGGCACAAGAAAACCACAATATTTTCAAACTTCAAACCCGCAACTCCTCAAGAAAATTTAGCTTTAAGAAAATAAAATTACACTTATTAATTATCAAAATGAAAAATTTCTTCTGAAAACATACCTCTTTAAATCATGAACAAAAAAAAAAGACGTAATGGTCAAATAATGAAAGCGAAGAAAACCAAAAATATTTAAAAAATGATGAAAGTCGAAATCAGTGCTTTGTGTGTCGTCGCACAAAAGCGAATAATTATCTAGTTAAGGAACGGCCAAACTGACAAATTATTGGTTACAGGCTTAAATTACCGCCCACGGGACACCTACCCGTTAAACGGGTGGAGAAGCATCTGGGTTGTAACGAATTGAGGACGCTTCAGTCCACTCTTCTGTGTCATAAAATAGCTCAAATAAAAAAACCCCACCTATCTATTGGAATTTTGCATCAATTTTACCCATTTATCCATCGCCGAAATGTTTTCAAACTTAATGTCAAATCCATAACAGCTTTATTTTAAATTAATTTTTTTCGCGGATTTTTTGGCAAAAAATCGGGTTATTTTTTTCTATGCACTTAAAAATTAGTCTGCTAATGCGGTTATTGGGAGGTAGAAGTCGTAAAATCTGTAAGGGGATCTCTAGCGGGCTGGGATTTATGATAGAGACTCGTTGAGAGTCGCCAGATGTAGAGTCCAGCATAAAAAAACTCTAAAATTACAAACTGACCTTAAAATAAATTTAAAGCTAAAACAACTTACAAAGTAAACAAATTTTTTTTTTGAAATCTTTAAACTTTTATTATTGACTCTTTCTTTTGCAAAACGTTAAATAATGTAACGAACCATAGTTATATAAAAAAGTATCGTTTATATTATTTTTGATGAGTACAGAGAGCAAACCGACAATAGCTGAGTTATCCTAAATTAACAGATGAAAATTTAGATTGTATACGTATAATAAACAATTATTAACTTCGTATTGAGTGTAATACACAAGTTTTTACGAAAATAAATTCACTTGAAACATTACTCTTCATCAACATTAATATTAATAGTGATGACTTATTAATATATCAACATAAAAACTACTCATTTTCTGATCAAGGTAACATAGTTTTATATAAAAAAACAAAAGTACATGGGTTTCTATTATGAGTGATCAAAAAATTTCCTGGATTGTTTGCAGTGGTGGAGTATTATCTGGTAACTTGATTATAAAGTAGAAAAAACTTCTTTAAATAAAAAAAATCACTTAAAATTAAATCTAACTTTGATTTTGTCTTTTGGACAGTTCATACGAAATTTAAGTCGTACCTTTTGCAACGAAAGTGTTTTAAAGTGTTTTTTTTTTCAACAAAAATCTGCATATTGTACACTATCACAGGTTATACAATGAATTTTTTTACTCCGGTAGAAATTTTTGTTGCACAAGAGCATACGGTAAGTGTTAAGAAAAGGCCAATAATTTTTATAGTTTTTAACGACTACTGACTCAGTCTTAATATAACAATCGAAAGTGGCGTAAAGCGGAGAAAAGGCGAAAACCTTTTTTGCGGGCCTGCGAAAAGCGAATTAACGCCGGGGGTGAAAAGTTGGTGAGTGAATTTTTTGCGACAGGGTCCGTTTGGCGGGGGCCATTTCAAATCTAAAGGACATTTTGTCTTGAATACGACAAAAAGAGTCAGAAATAGAATAAAATCAATGTTACTGCGACTCATAAAGTTTATTTTAAGGCATTTAGTTATATTGTCTTGAATACGACAAAAACAGTCAGAAATAGCATAAAATCAACGTGTCTGTGACTCATAAATATACTCATTTATTTTTTGGGCATTTATTTTGCGGCGCCCGGGGTGGATAATCGGGCAATTTCACCTCTCTTAGGATCCTTTTACCTCAATTTAGCAAATTCTGAGCAACTATTGACTATTGTCCGGATCAAGGACAGTCCCGGGGTAATTTTTAATAGCCCACCGCGACCCGACTGAGCCGTTGTAACGGGTTATTTTCTCTCAAAACAGCTAATTTCTTACCGATTAAGCTGTTAGACTGTCGGACTGGGGTCTCGAAACGTATTTCCAATCGCAGGATTTGAGCTGAGGTTGGTTCCCAGCGGCTAATCGGTCAGGAAGGCCCGGAGGTTCGGTAGTTCAGCGGTAGATAACGGGCCAAACGGAGCAATCTGAAAACGAGCGTGAATAACAAGGGAAAAATCGACTGAAAACGCGCTAAATAATCCATTTACGTGGCCGCCGCCAATTCTACATCCTTATCAACACGCGGCACATGGAACAACAGGCCCATTGTCCATGGACTGCTCGCCGGGGGTGGAACGGCGGGCGGCCCCTTGCACAAAAGGCGTACAGTAACCGCGGCCAGAAGGGGCTTTTAACGAATTTTAAACGAGCGGGCGCGGGTTGGATTTTTAGATAATTTTCGGTCGATTTTTGACGGCGATAAGGATCGTTTCCCAGTGGTTACCGCCCTCGGCTGATCTAAATTTCGGTCAGATTTAGAACGACCGTGAGTGGGCGTGGCTCTTTGGAAAACGAGAGCATTTCCACGCGGGGTTACTAAAAATATTATTTAAAAGTCTTAAAATAAACACGCCGCCCGCGCCTCGTGTGTTGGCTTTTTCGAAAAACGCCAAAATTCGTTTTTGTGGGACGAACGAAGGCTTTCGGAATGTTTTTGCGAGGGCGGTTTGGGAAAGGGCAGGCACGCCTCGCATTAATTGGGCCCCGTGGGACGGTTGGCATTACGTCCCGCGCGACGCGCAATTAGCATATGATTATATACATAGATATACACTACTAATTTAAAAAAATGAGACCGGGACAGTGTCAAAATCAAAGTCAAAATTTTATTCTAAAAAACCCAAAATTAAAATCACAAACAGCGAACCGATCACGGTCGCAACACATTACAAATTTACAAATCAAGGTTTAATAGAAGTGACCCAAAGGCTTATAAAAAATAAGCGCTAAAAAGGGCCACTACTAAAAACAAGCACTGTTTTGCTATAGACCGAAAAAGTTTGAAACTTGATTGTTATTATTAGACCACTATTACAGTAGCTTGTTTAAACTACAAAGTTACAGTTTAAAAAACATATGAACGACAAAAAAATCTATTTTATAAATTAAAATAAATTCAATTCATAAACCATAAAAAAGGTTGCCGTAAAGCAAAATAAAAAAAAACTGTGAAATTTAATTAAGATTATATATTAGGAATTAATTTGAGAAAAAAACGTTAAAGACAATGACAATTTGCTATAAGCTGTATAAGAAAGTTTTAAACGCAATATTGTTAATATTATATCTATATTAATCGCTTAAACTACTAACTTACAGTTAAAAAATATATTAGTTACAAAAAAACTATACTTTAAAATGAATTCGTTAACCATAAAAAAACGTTGTTGTAAAGCAAAATAAAAACGGGGTAATTTATTGCAACTAAGTTGTTATAAAAACTATTTCTTAATTGTTTTTAATTATTGCTATAAAATTCGATTCTTTTTACAAACAAAACTCGATTGATAAATTTCTTCAGACTTTATATATGAAAAGATATTTTTGCATTCGACTTAGCGAGTGGAAAATTATGATTTGATCATAAGCAACGACATATGGTAAACAGTGAGTTTAAAATTTTTGCCACAGTGTCAGCAAATACAAACAATTTATTAAAATGTGTGACTTTCAGCTAAATAAAGCTCTAAAGAAATAATCGGGCTCACATTTTTCTGTATTATTGGATTTAATTTATAGTCTATAGTGAACTTTTTACTAAAATGATGTAAACTGTAAAAAAACTGGACTCGTTGTATTTGGAGTATACAAAAGCGTTGGTTTATTTGAAAATTATATCAAGGTGTTTCTAGCACACTTATGTACAGCAACGTTTTGATGTATAAATCAACCTTTTTTTACCTAATTTTTTCAGTACCTAATTCTTGCATAAATTTTCGCACATTGTACTCTTGGTGTCGTAAAATTTTTTAAATGTAATGTAAGAAGAAATTAAATATTACAGCAATTTTATAAATAGTCTGAGCATGAAGAGTTTTAGAAATAAAACAAGCGCAAGCTATACAGATAGTTTTAATACCGTAGGACTCATATTTCATTAATTTAACATTATTATAAGCGGAACAAAACTTTGAGTTTTATAATTGCGTCTTATCATGAAATTATGATTTTTTTTAACCTAAAATGCAATATCAGCTATAGATTAATACTGAAAGGAATTAATCTGACTTTCGGAAAAAAAGCTAATTTAAAGCGGAAAATGAAGCCTTAAAAAAATCATTAATGGTATAAATATTACAATAATTTTATCAATCTAATTTGGTTTTTAATCTCTTATTGTAAAAGAATTTCTAGACATAATATTAATAACATTAATATATTAAAAAATAATTTAACTAGTCAATTACAGATAAATTTAGGGTGTTTTTTAACTTAATAAATGTATATTACTTTTCACTTAGGCGAAAAAATTTAAATTTCTGTTTTAACTTAATCATTTTTCATAATAATATACAAATTTTCATTACAATTACTTAATATTAACTTTTAAACGAAATCATTTTATCTAGCTTACAAAAAGTGTGTTTTTTTGAAGTATTTAGTTCTTATTTTTGTTTGCATAAATTACTTTGGCGTGCTTCCTGCTTGTAGAGAATTTAGCTGGGTTTTTTCTTTTTAAAAACCCATAAGTATTCCTTGATTAATTTCCAGTGTTTTTTTAGTTCTTACAAAAATCACAAACTGACAACCCTAAAAAAAGTCATTAATTAAAAAATGCGTCTACTTTTTCGTTGGTTCAAAACGAATTAAGTCGAAAATAAATGTAAAGAATATTAGTTTTTTTATTTTGTTTAAACATTGAAACATAAATTATAAAAATAATAAATGCGTAAAAACTGAGAGTACCGTACCTAAGTACATTTTATATAGTTTTGCATTTCTTGCATTGTTTGTTCCAAAAACTATTTAGAGAGCTTTAGAAAATCTGAGCTTGGTTTGACTTAAATGTCACTTCTTTACTTGATTTTTTTGAAAAAAAGCATAGGTGTCATATTATTAATTTGTTGTAACAATATCAGAAACACCCAAAAAATAAACAAAACACCAAAACAATAATACAAATTTGCAACTTATATTTAAATTAAAGCTTTCAGTTGGTCAGACAAATAATAGTGTAATCTCTAGTTGCACCAAAATTTTGCCCAAACGTGAAATTTCGCTAATTTTATTGCAAACTAAATTCCTCTCAAAACGATATGTAGTTTCCTTCAGGTATATGAATCAGAGTGGAAATAAAACATAAACCTCTTGCTATGCAAGAACCTATTAACCATGTGTGACTATTTCGGAGAAAAAACTACGCAAATAATCATATAATTATGGTTTTCAAACGAGGCAGGTGCAAGCGATCACGAATGGTTGCAGTCTGTTGTAAACTTAATTTCCGCTCACAGTCTGTCATTTGACTTACACATTTCAGCTAAACTTATTACAGCAAAATAGGTCAAAACCCGTTTAAACTTATTTTGAATATGATTTTTTGAAATATATCAGTTGTGATGAGTCACAGTCAAAAATAACAAACTATCAAAATATGCAATTCAAAATTGCAGAAATTTTATGACCTTAATTACCCTTGGCTATATTGAAACTTAAAAAAATTTTACAGGTTGCACTTGACTTTAACTACATCGTTAAAAACGACTCTGTTAAACTTTTTATCACATATGGTACACAGCTCTAAGCCACCGCTTAATAAAAGAAAAACTTAATAAGTAATAACTTGAAGTTTATGAAAAACGGTCTTATTTTTAAGAAAATTTTTTAAAAAAATTCAAGTTTAAGAGCTCTGTCTTGCATTGTATTTGAGACAAAATCGTTTATCAACTGACTACGTCTCATTTCACCGTGACAATTTCACTTGTCAAGCAATAACTGTGTTTCGTTTCACCGTCACAATCAAAAACCCGACGGAAATCAATCTTCATCTTTGATGGCGATACGATTTCGTTGGGCGCGAGAAAACAGATGTCTCCGACTTATTTAAATCGAACAGTCTGTGACGAATTTATGGTCCCCAGCAGTGATATAAATAAGCAATGCATTTATACATTTGAAACAACCTTTCGGAACAAATAATATGAAATAGCTTTGAACGATTAGCAAATTGAACAAATAATTATATAAAAAAAGAAAATTTTATTGTAAATAGCGAGGTAAAAAAAACACCAATTTTTTTGACTGAAATTGTTTTAACGCCAGTCGAAAGTAATTTCACAAACAAAAATAACAAATAAAAAAGTTTTGTTTACAATATACCATATAAATGCAAAGCTGTCGTAGATTATACTATTTCAATTGGTTTTTGTTTAGGCCACCGTGTTAGGTCAACGCATAATACGTTTATCAGATAATACATAATTCAATAAAGTTCTTCTGTTGGTGAAATATAGTGAAACTGCCAATTTAAAAGTTGATAAAAGAAAGTGCAGCAATTGGCATTTTTTACCAAAAGCTATTAAAATATTTTTAAAACCATACGACAGATTGGTACCTTTTGTTTTGATTAGCTTACGTGGAATTTTCTTGCTTTCCAACAGGTGAAATTTTGAAATTTAAAACCAATTAAGTGCATTGACTTCTTAACTACAGTAGATCAAAGCTAAGTTCATTTATTTTGAGCTAAACAGTTTTCCTATTAAATTTATTTTATGTGTAAAAAATTTACACTGTTAACAATTTGTGAAATTATATTCAAAACATTAAAAAGTAAGATGAAAAAATTTAAATTTAAAATTTTGATTGAAAACCACCAATGATTCAAAAAATACTTTTTAAAAACATTCGCTTTAATTCATCGGTTTGAAAAAAATTCATGTTTTATATCTCGATTTTGAAACATTTAAACTTAAAAATTAAAACTAATTTAACTAACCAAAACTAATTAAACTAACTTAAAATAGACTCCGTATGACGTTTAAGTTAAATGACTTTGCCAATAATTAAATTGGAGCATCTGCCTTAAAAATCTAAAACAAATCTTACAATGTGCGAAAATCATCCGTTTATTTTTTCCGAGTTTAAAGCATAGCTACTATTAAAAAACATATTTTGGTTATTAGAGCTACTCTTTTATATAAAATTACAAAACCAGATTTATTTATAACAATAATTCTAAAAATTTTTTTTGTGCCGTGTCCCATAATAAAGGGAAGTAAACGATTTTGACGCGCGAGGTATGCACGTGCGCCAAACTAACAGGTGTAAACCTGTCACTTTTGTACTTACAGTATATGAGTAAGAAAACACAAATGACGCCATCTAATTCGAGTTCAAAATCAACCGAAAAGTCAATTAAAACCTTCCAGTTTCTATATATTTGATCGGTTGCAAAATCAGTCATGCGCAAAAATTTTCGCAAGCTAATTTAAGCGCCATGCTGCATAGTAAATCAGAATATTGTTTTTTTTTTAAAGTTTTTTTGTGGAAATATGAGTTTTAAAACAAATAAAAACGCGCGACCACATCAGCACCATCATTTGCTTCCTCATTGTTTTCGTGACTCAATCATTACCTTTCCATGCCAGATGCGCTTAACATCCAGGTTTGAGATGCGATAAAAATCAGAATGAGTTAATTATAGGAAAATCAGGCGAAAGATTGGCTAAGAATTTTTATAAGACAAAAAACACACGACATATTAATATTTCAAATCGAATATACGTACACAACGGTTTGTATTAATATAACTTAAAATTAAATGGACAGCCATTTAAAAAAATGTAAGATAATCTTGAAAATCTTTACCCAGGTTGCCGTGTTTACAAATCTGAAACGGGTAGAAATATAGACAGCAGAACATTAGTTCTAATTTAATTCAATATAAAGTTTAAAATACTAGACATTTTATTTAATAAAGAACCACCTCCAATTATATTTAGTCTTTTAACAATAAACATTTAGTTACCAAAATTTTTTGTTTATCGAAAAAAGAACGTTATAGTTTATTTCGCAAATACAATTTCTTCTTTACTGACGTGATTCAACATGAAATAAATCCGTTTAAATTTATTCCTGCACGTTTTAAAATTTAAACGCGCGCGAAACTTTACGATTTGAATTTTTGGGTTTCTACGAAGAATTTTTGGGTTATCCATATCGTTAAGTATACTTTTAAATTATAACTAGTGGATTTATTTGAGCTAAAAATATCCCAAAAAATTACTGCAAAAACTAAAAAATAGCATAAATGTTCGTATACCCAAATTTATGCTGTGAAATGCGAGTTATTAGGATTTTAAGTGGAGAATTATTATGATATTATTATTATTATTAATTATTGTAATAATAATAATTAATAATAATTATATGCCTTTTGATTGACTTTAAAAAATGTATTTAATGTACAATTTAATTTTTTTTTTAATTTGTTTTAAAATAAATTTTTGTGTAAACTTTCTGAATATATTAAAAAATTTTAATTTACTACATAAATTTACTATATACTACAAGTACTACGTATAATGCTACTTTATTGCGTCTAAAAAACATTAAAAAAACATAAATAAATGCCTAGTAAGAACAATAAAATGAAGGAGTAGAAAAAAATTTCTTGAAAATAACATTGAGTCCCATAATTTTAAGTTAACAATAATTACAATCTGCTAGAGTATGCATCACTTATCAACATATTAGAATGTTGCAAACTAAGACAAACAACATTCTTTAAAAATAATAACCATAAACGATCGCGATTGCTCAAAATTAATCACAACCCTAATCTGCTAGAGAGCCCCACACGCCTAACTATCAGCGACGAATCAAAACGGGAACACTGGACTCGACAAATGGACGGTCAATTTCCAATTACAAATCGTGAGGAGGGGAACGAACCGTGAAATCCCCGCTCCAACTCGCCCGGGTCGGGGGTTTGGGTGGAGAAACCTCGGCTGTGAAAGCCACTTGCGGCCGAAAACGGACGGCCAAGTTCGCGCGCCGCCGGGCGAATTTCGCTCGCCGTTTTATTTCGCCGTTATCCGTTATTTTGCTTGCGGTTCTTTAGCGGGTCATTCGCCCGTTGCGGAGTGGGACGCGGCGGTAATTTATCGTCCCAGCGATTCCATTGTCCCCGGTGAAAAGTCGTCAAGGTAAGAAGTTACTTACCTCTTCAGGTATGCGACCGACTGGAAAAGAGCTTCCAAGAGGCAAAAAAGTGGTGAGCAACCCCCCGAAAACCGATCAGTTAAAGCACTTAAATATATTTTAAAAACTTTTAGCTTTAAAAACGTTAGTTTTGTAGCTGTTTATAGCAAGGAAATAGACACTGAGAGCAAGGCACTATAGCTGACGATGAATTTTACAGTAAAGTTATTTGTTACTATCGACTAACAAGTGGGTTTTTAAGCATTTTATTGTTGGGCTGTTTTTTGTTTTAATTCAATGTTATTTAGCAAATCTTACAGAAAAAATATGGATAAATAATTTTTCTTACCGGACTTTTATACGCTAAAAACCTTATTTTCGATCAATGACAATTGTTTTTTTGGCTGCATTTAAAAATCAAGTTGAAATAAAACTTTTATATCGAAATCCAGTTTCAACATTACAACCACGTGAATCAAAATCTAGCTCATTTTATTAAGTCTAATTAATTTCACTTTGAGTTGTTTAAAATTTATGATGCACTAGTAATAATTGAGTAAGCCTATCGCAGCGTTCAACTTACATGTATATACTGTACAAAAACCAATCAAAAAGTCCTGTTCTTAATAATTTAAAGGCTTGCTTTTAAAAAAACTTTGTCATTTTTAGTACTTTATAAAAAAGTCAAAAGGTTAACAATGAAAATGTAAATTGGCTATAAAATACTGATGAACTTTGATACAGTTTATCGGTAATCCATTTCCATTAAAAAAAGGTGGGTTATCCCCCGGCAAACCCAAACCAAAAAAAGCGTAGTGTCGTACCGCCGTGGGGTTAATTCGACATCTACTTATGCCCAGAAGAGGCGACCCCTAACAATGATGTAAACGGGTAGGGCCAATGGATTTACTCTCCGGGCTGAAAAGTGTCACAGATCGCAGGACTAATGAACCGCGGAAACTTGGCGCAAACTCGAGTGGTATCCCTTTCAAAATCAAGACTGAACACACCTAACACGGCATACTGTACTGGGGTGAAAATGAGGACAAGAGAAAAAAATTTTTAAGAGAAGTTAACTGAAAATATAAATAATAAACTTATTTGTTGGTTGAATTTGGGATTTGTCCTAGTTTTTAAGGTATAAAGTATTAATCAATCAATAAATGTTTTATTTGCAAGAATGTTAATTACTTAAAAAGCAGTTTGGCAACAAAGTAATTTCACATTGCTTTGTTTTTAATTTATTATGCATAATTAATAGAAAATAATTTTCACATTTTAATAGAACTAAGACTTTTTAATAATTTTGAGCTATTATCACCAGCTGAATCGTTACTAGAAATAATTACACTGGGTTTTCAAAAAAAAATTTAATCAACAGTCAATCCATAAAAATCACTGAATCGATGAAAAGGTGTTAAGAAATTAAGCAGTAATTGCGGCCTATTGTCTTTAACTGAGCCACCACACAAATTTCTAAATGTTAAATTAATTAAACTCAACTTGATTCAAATGTCTAAATAACCAATTTGCCATTGCTTTTCTTAATAGGGAGTGATTATGAATTTTTTCTTTTATAAATGTATTCCCTCAGCCCCATTGCTGAATCCTCTTTTCTTACTTTATTCTACCTTTTTAGAAGTCATAAATGAACTTGAAAGTAGTAAATGAATTATCTTGAGGTTCTGCAAAGAGGATTATAACTAGGCAGAGAAGGGGAATTAGGCGATTAACGAGTAATAAACTGCTAAAGTTGACACCTGCAAAGGTCTGGGGTCAACAAGGGAATGTGGGGAAAGCTGTCACTCAGAATATAACACAGAATCAATGGTGACAATAAAAAAGGATTAGACAAACATGCGAATATACTCGAGAAGGTACACTGGATTAGAATAATATCAACATGATAATCTGAGAACTGGTTTTTTTTTCGCACGTTTGAGATAGTTCACCGATAGACATTTGGCTTAAAATGAACATGCATTGAAACGAACATTATTTTAATCTTTATTTAATCTTTTGAAATAAATTTCGGATTTTATAAACTGATTATTATTGCTAATCTTATATATATAATAACTTTTATACTAAAAAATTTATTGTCATTACTACTATTAATAAAAAAGAGCTATGTATTGATATAAAAAAAAACTTAATTTGAAAATCAAAATACTTTTTCCACACCGTTTTTAACCCTTTGAAATTGTTATTGCTGCTCAGACGCGGATTGTGTATCGCGTCTCAGTTTAACCCGTTCCCGTGATTGCCTTTTCCCCTGTGAAAAGTGTTTTTGTAAATCTATTGATTCCCGTTATTTTCGCTGGCAATCAGAGTGTGTTCGCGTGATTGCGGTCTCCCCCCCCCGTACTAAACATTGCGAACGCAGTTTAATTACCAGCGAAAATAACGGGAATTTATACATTTACAAAACACTTTTCACCGTCGTAACCGGGAAAGAGCAATCACGGGAACGGGTTAAAAGGGCCGCTGGCAGCGAAAATGCGTAACAATTTAGCATTCACCTGCACTGCCGCGCTTTCCTTTTTTTTCGTTTTAAACGCAATTTTCACGTAAAAATTCACAAAGCATTAAAATCTAAAAATCACTCATAACAAAGTCAATTTAAGTCAAGGCAGAAGACAGAAATTTAACAAAGGAGTTTTAGGGTCGGTGGAGCTTGAGATTAGAACTAGGAGTGGTGATTCCGGAGCTTGAAGCCGAACTTGAAAACCTTAAGCCGAGATTAAATCGATAAAACTTACACCTATTTATGCTTAAATCTAAGTTTAAATTCATTTTTACTTAGGGATCCAAGTTCCCATTTTTTCCGGCTCCAAGTTCCGATAATTTTCGACGACTCCAACTTTCCCACTTACGGCTTTAAACATTCCTTGCCACAGACAATAGTAAAAAAACTGATTAATTGAAAAACAATTACAATATGTCTTTCAATTACAAACTATAATAAGCTTTAAAGTGAAGAAAAAATTATAAGCATATTTAATGCATTTTGTAATTAATTACAAATTAGTAT
>JASAMX010030242.1:0-31695 GCA_030248175.1 Microlaimidae sp. YZB2_3 | reverse complement strand
GCTTTTAAAATTTTATTAATCTTTATAAAATTCGTTTTATTAAAACAAAATCTCATTAACCCATTGAATAAAATGACAATTTATACCTTAGCAACATAAAAATGAGCCATATCACAATAATTATTATAAGTGTAAATAATTTACCAAATGCTAGAAACAAATTAAAAAACAAAACATAACACCCCATAAAAATCACACAGCAAATAAACTGTCACTAACCTTATTTGTTTTCACAACTATTTTTTAAAATTCTTATATACTATTTTCATTTAATATACTTTTTTAAACTCAAATAATATTTGGTTTATTTTTCAGTGTATAAGTTTGTTTGCATCTTAAATAATTTTTTAGAACTTTTTGCACTATTGCACTAAAGACTTCCTTAGGCTTTTAGTGGAGAGTGAATATAACCATAGAGTATATTTTGAAATAAAATCTTAATACTTGAATTAAACAATGCATGTAATTGATAAGAAATTAGTTCACGCACACTGCACAGAAAATACACGGGAAAAGTATATTTTGAATGGGTATTAGATAAATTACTAATTCAGATGGACATTAATTAAAGTTATATATAGTTAGTGAAAAAAAGCTAAAAATAACTCGAGTCCTGGAAAACGTTTGCTGATTTTTTCAAGCATATTTTAGAAAAAATTTGATGGATGAGACAAAATATGATATTACAGAATTAAAACAGAAATAAAATTTTAAACAGAAAACAAAAACAATCAAAATTTAAAATAAAAAAAACGTTAAAAAAATTTCCAAAACTAGCATAATAGCGCTCTGTTGAATATGCACCAAAAAAAGAGAAAAAAATGCGCAATAAAAAACTTTCAGGCGCACATATTTGGTAACAAAAAATTCGATTTGTATTGATTTAATTTAATTTACATGATTACTACAATAATAAATTTTTACAACTTATCAATATCTAATTATTTTGCTGGCAAAATAGGCTCATTTTAAATTTTTTCTAGTGCAATTTTTTTGCACATACTGTAGTATCCTTCCCCACAACTCTCCTTTACGCATCCTTTTTTAACATGAAAATTGAAATTGAACTATTAAACTAAATAAAACCCTAATAGTATTCATAAAAACGTTAAAACAAACACATCAGAATATTATAAACGTGTCAATTCCAAACACTAAACACAACAATATTTCCAGCATTTTTCAGCACACTACAGGATTCTTGATTGGTTTTATTAAACTTTATGCCCAAATTTAACAAATTTAATGATATCTTTCCAAGCTGAAATATGTTACAGGAGACGACTATTCTGTCAGACTAGCTTGAAATATTTTTTAGTGTTGCAAATTTTAAAAATGTCTATATTATGCTTCGGTAAACTTTCAAATTTTGGTGCCCATAAGAAATCGTTAAATCTTCTTGTGCACTGAAAATAGTGCAACAAGACTTTTTTTCAAATGTTGACCTTGCAGTTAATTCAATTTGATATATTTTTTAAAGTGCCGTTGATGGTAGTTTACTCGTTAGGACCTTGTAAAGAATAAACAAATTCAAATATGTAAAGTTAACTAGCCACTTCTCCGAACACTTCTCCACACATAGGCGATGGAGGTACGGAGCACTCGTTGGAACTAGTACTGGACAGTCCCATTGTTTCCAGACCGGAATCTGAACCTCGGTTCGTTTTCGGTTCCGTCAGATGATGATCCCTGAAGTGCACCTGCTGCAGTCTGTTGTTCGGGGATTTCTTGGGCGGCTGCTGCAAGTGCACCGGGGGAAAAGAGGGTTTCAGACTGCCTTTTCCTGCCGGTTTTTCGCCGCCGCCGCTGGAAAAGTTGCGAATGAAAATGTTGGGCGTTCTGGAGCCGTCCACGGATTTGGCGCTAAGGGGGTTGCTCCGACTGGGCGGCCGAGTTTGCACACCGTGGTGTTTTAGCCCGGTCCTGGAGAGGGTCCACCGGCGATCCCCATCCCCACCTGAGGATTCGGTCACAAAAAGCAGACCGTTTTCCTTAAAAAGACGGCAATAAATTTTAGATACAGTACATTAATAGTAATTTTAACAATCCGCGAATGGAAAAAGTCATATATAGGACACATTTTAAAATATAATTTTTGAGGGAATTTTTTAAATTGATAAAGTTTTTAAAAATTCAAAACTTAAAAGCAAATGATAGAGTTTTTAAATTTTTATTGAATGTTGAAACATTTTTAGTATATTATACAGTCCGTTTACTCAGAACTTACTATATAAAATAAGTTCTTAAAAAAACCCAAAAGCTTATCAGGGTTATAATTACAATTAATTGAGTCCTCTCTTATAATCTGCGGAAAAACAACTTTTTCAGAAAATTGAATAATTGTTTTAGTGAAAATAAGGTAAAATAAATCACTTTGTACACAATTGTAAGAAGTGAAGCAGATTTCATAGCTACAAACTAGAATGATTTCATAAAAAATCATCAACCTCTTGGAAAGATCACTGAAGTCTTTTCTACCGTTAATATAATTTATATTATTTTAATTTATATTATTACATTTTTATAGAATTTACAAAAGGGCAGCATATTATATATTCCAGATGCTCAATCCCCGCATTAGGCTTTATATAAAATCCACGTTATTTTTATGCTAAACATATCTACTATTAAATTTTTTATGAACATACTGTTCTTTAACATGCAAATCATTTTGCAATTTTTTTGTACACTCACTTAGATAAAGATAATAAGATAAAAAGCCTTTATTTTTTCAAATATATTTCAACAAAATTCGAAAAAAAAACATAAATACGTAATGGACAAGATTATTAGTGAAATATGTCACAAACTTTTTATATATAAAGAAACTAAATATAAATGATAGTAAAATTGTGTTTTGAGTACGTTTGTCCTATTAATTTTTAACTCCTGTTTTATTAATTTTTTTTAAGAAAAAAAAAATAAGTAAAACAAAAACTATACTGAAATTGTATCAAAGAAAAAAAATAAAGGGAAGGATACACAGAGCCAAAGCGGCTACTCTACATGTACCTATCAAATCTGGTAAAATTATCAAAACTAAAGCTCTTTATTTGGTTTGTAAAACTTTTAAGTGACCGCGCACTTATTATTTCTTGCGGTAAAGCGTTCCAGTATCGGGCTACTCTTAAAGGGAATGAATGAAAGTAAAGTTCTTTTTTTGCTTTTTCGATTTTTAGCTTTTGAGTATGGTCATTTCGGCCTATGTAATCTCCCCATTTAAAAAATTTTGAAAATTTTAAATCGTTAAAACTATTTACAATAGAAAAACAGAGTTTTAGGTCAAAATGAATCCTGCGTTCCTCAAGAGATTTAATATTTAAGAAGCGTAAACGTTCAATATAATTAAGACTGCGATCAAGACCACACTTAGAAAATAATCTTCTGGTAAAAGTACGCTGTACCTTTTCTAACATATCAATATCTTTTAGAAGATATGGAGACCAGACTGGAGTACAATACTCCAGAATAGGCCTCACGTATGCTTTATAGGCTGTTAGTAATGCGTTTACGTTTTTTGTCTGAAAGCATCGTAAAATTATGTTTAGTACTTTAAAAGCAGATTTAGCTGTGGAAGTGCAGTGAAAAGATGGTTTTAGACTGTGAGAAACATAAACACCAAGGTCTCTCGCTTGATGCTGATTTGTTAATTGATAGCTATCTTTAAAAACAGGAAGCTAGATACTTGACATGTATCCTTTTATGTCTTATTTTTTAGAATTCTGTTTTTAAATTTTACGGTGTATTTTTATATTTTGGTTTAAAATAGAATATTACTATTATTTAAAAAAGCCATAAAATAATTAGGACCAAAAATAAAAAAATGTATAGTTGCAGCTATATACAAGTATTACCAAATTTTTAATAGTACAACATGAACATTTTTTTAAACCTTGACTATTATGCGTACGACTTTTGAAATTACTTCCTTTTTTATCCCCAGGCTCTAAAGTTTTGTAAAATGGATTAAAATAATTCTGTTAGAGAATAGTAAGGAGATAGGTGTGCTGAATACCTTAGCAGCTAGAAGTTGAACACCGGGATAATAATCGGTAGCTAATAAATTTCCGTTTATAGCCAAACGAATCTCCATGACGTCATTTCCAAATGCAAATAGAAATGGAAATCGGTAATCTATAAAATTAGCATCATCTCCAAATTTTGTAATCAATTGTTATGTCAGTATAATTCAGTATCCTCAGTAAAAATAACAAAAAATGGAAACGAATAAATATTGATGTTTAACAAAATATTTTGAAAAGTTTTGGTAGATACAGTATAATAAGCAAATTTCTTCAAAACTTAGCATAGCTTACAAATTGTTTTCGGAGTTGACGTCCAAAATAGTTCAACTAATATTTCTCCACTTGGGTCTAGAACCACCGTACAACCTATAAAACGTGGATATTTTACAAGCTAATTATTTATTTCGTCAAAAAGGGACATTATGTCAGTGTGTCGTGTGCATGTTGTGCGCGTATGAGTTTGAGTGTGCGTGTGCACGCGTGCATGCGTCTATGTGTGTGTGTGTGTGTGTGTGTGTGTGTGTGTGTGTGTGTGTGTGTGTGTGTGTGTGTGTGTGTGTGTGTGTGTGTGTGTGTGTGTGTGTGTGTGTGTGTGTGTGTGTGTGTGTGTGTGTGTGTGTGTGTGTGTGTGTGTGTGTGTGTGTGTGTGTGTGTGTGTGTGTGTGTGTGTGTGTGTGTGTGTGTGTGTGTGTGTGTGTGTGTGTGTGTGTGTGTGTGTGTGTGTGTGTGTGTGTGTGTGTGTGTGTGTGTGTGTGTGTGTGTGTGTGTGTGTGTGTGTGTGTGTGTGTGTGTGTGTGTGTGTGTGTGTGTGTGTGTGTGTGTATGTTAAATTTTTATAATTTATTAAATTAAGAAATTTTACATAATATTAATGATTTTAAAAATTAAATGCATCTAATAAATTTTTATCCTCGTGTATTCGTTTCTAAAAAAAATTTAAATTTTAGTTTTTATTCTATTAATCAATATTTACTTCCAAATGTCACAGCGATTTCAACAATATCCTTTTCGGCGTGAGTATTAACCAAGGTTTCCTCCCCGTTTTTACCACCACCGGACGGTTTAAACAGGGTGTGTGTTGTGTGATTCGTCAGATCAACGGCTTCTACAAAGTGCTTCGTCACGCAGGCGGCTCTAATCCAATTACCCGTTTCAAAAAGTGAAATTTTTATAATTTCTTCCTGCAAGCTTATCTCCTAAAATCGAATTGTTTAATGTTTTCAACGTTTTTTGTTACAATTTTGGAATATCTTACATAATTCTTTTAAAAATAACATCCAAAAACTTAACCTAAATTTTTAGAAGCGCTGTGAGTTTTTTGTGTTTAAAGCGTTTTTTTTGTGTGTTTAAGTTTAAAGTGTTTTTAGACGAAAATTAAAAAAAAAGAAATCCAAATGGCTTTAAAGGAGTAAGCTGTTATTATACATTTAAAATGTACATAGTCTACTCTATTTCAAAACGTTATCTTGCTTAATATGTATACTTTAATTGTGGTAAAATTGTTGCAGACTGCGTTTTTATCAGGAACACTTCCCAACCATCGCATTAGTAAAATTTTTCTTCCCATACCCACAGCAAGGCTAAGGCGGAAATTTGTGTACACTGTAGCACCGTACGTTTGACAACCTAAAAAAATTATATAAGTAGTATTGTTTACTATATATTAATGTTGGTTTATATTTATTTTGATAGTTTAATCTGAATTATACTATGTCATTAACATACGCATTACCAAGATGCTGGCATTTTTTATACCTAGCTACTAAAACTATTTATATAATAAAATAAAACCATGTTGTAATATAAACCAAATCAATAACTATATAAAAGAGGCCAAGCAATAAATTCTGGTTGATGTTCAGGAGTTTTATAATTACTATTACATTAAACATTGCCAAGACTTACTTAACACTGTATTATTTATATTGTGGAGTCCTTTTGAGTTGCCTGTGACGTAATAATTAGCTGAATATGGTACGTGATTTTGCATGGCATAACAGACAATTTTTAAAAGTTTATTAAAACCAAAGATTCGATGCTGATAAAACACAGCTCTTCGTCAGGGAATTTAACTTAATACATGTACCTTAATTATGGTTGAATTATATCTGGCTGACGCTGAAAATTAGAATGCAGACATGAGGGGACCAATTAAAATTGTGCGGTAATGACGTTTTTTTTAAATAACCAATAAGAACGCAGAATTTTTTTTTAATTCCACCTCTTTAAAAAATATACTAGAATTAACCATCTTTAGCTCTTTAAAAGTTTGCATTTGGGTTTTAAATCAAGTAAATTGATAAATAATTATTAAAATACGCGTTTTGATCTTTATTGTTAAACCGATTTTGTTAAAAATTTTGAATGGCTTTGTTGTTAAATAGTCTATTCAATACTGCAATTTTCGCAGTCAGCTAGATTTTATTTGCCTATAGTTTTTATCCACTTAAGTTGAGTTCCTTGTCGAAAAGCTGTGTTTTATCAGCATCGCAACCTTGGTTTTGATAAACTTTTAAATATTGACTCTTAGCCATGCAAAATCACGTACCATCTTCAACTAATTACTCGATTAATTCATTAACCATTCTCAAAAAATTTCTTCAGTTTTAATTTTTTGCTAAATTTTATGAATTTTAATATTTAAAATTAAATAACTTTATATATATACCTTTAGTTGCAGTTAATCTGCAGTTTACACAATGAGCTTTCGGAACTGGAACCGCGCTTTTGACACAGTCCCATAGTTGAGCAAGTGTGAGCACTGTTATGTAAGAGTCTTTACCTATAAATTAAAAAAAACAAATTATTTTTAACTTAAAACCAGCAGAACAACAGTTATAAAAAGCAATAGTTATATTAAAAAATTATTTTTATGATATTTTAAAAATTGTTTGCTTATCGATTCTAATTATTGTAAATAAACACTACCTTTGAGGCGTTTCTTTTATTTTAGAAAGAATTTTTTTTTCTTTATTGTTGAACAGAACTTCCCTGAGCTTTCAAACATAATTATGTCAAAAACAAAATTTTCCTCGCTTTGCGCGCACGGTACTTAAAATTGTAATTTATCTTAACAAAAACAAACCACGGGTGGGGTAACCCCCAACCCCCCGTGCCCATGTATGCCCTCCCTTTCCGAAGCCAAATTTTAGGATATGATTACGGTCAAAATTTACTGTCACAAACACCGGTTTTGTAGTAAAAAAACAGTACTTTTGTACTCTTATACTTTTATATATAAATATCCTATTTTTAGCACATAAACTTCTATATTAGTATTAAATACTTAAAAAATGATTTAATGTGACTTCGTTTAGATACCGGACTCCTCTGGACTTCAAACTGGTCTACCCGGTCGCCCCCCCTAAAAAGCTAGGGGGTACGGCCCCCCTCCTAGCTTTTGAAGGGCCATTTCCCCGGGGTAGCCACCGCCTAGCTGGCCGGTCCATGCAGACCTGTGCACTGCCCCCCCGGGGTTAAAACGGGGGGGGGGCAATTCCAAAACGGGAGGGGGCACGGGGGGGGAACTTTTTTGAAACGGGGGGGGGGGCGATGAGACGGGGGAGCAAGCGGGGAGGAAAAGAGAAAAAAGGAGAAAAAAAGAAAAAGAGAAGAGAAGGGAAAAAAGGGACAAAAAAAAGCCAAAATAAGTTAAAAATAGGTCTAAAATGGATTAAAATACATTTAAATAGGATAAAAACTTCAAAAAATTTATGATGATGGCATCATAATAGGTCAAAAATGGCGTCTTTTTTTTTGGGTACTTTTTCATTTTTTGCCGGGGGGGGGCGATGGACGGGGGGGGGCAAATCCTCCAATAAGAAACAGGGGGGCATTTTCAGACCGTGCACAGGTCTGGAGCATGCATGTGTGTGTGTGTCTGTGTGTGTGTGTGTGTGTGTGTGTGTGCGTGCGCGCGCGCGTGTGGTAGTTTCAAACCGTGCACAGGTCTTTTTAATTATACCTTTGGAAGCTCTGCTAAAATCAGATGCAAGCAATTTATTTTTTACAAGGGTACAGAAACAAAATAAAATAAAAATTTATTACCCTGTGTGTTTTGAAAAAGTAGTGTCTCCAAAGAGGTCGAATTTTGTCTTTCCCACCAACGTCCCAAACTGTAAAGCTAATGTTTTTGTATTCTACAGTTTCCACATTAAACCCTGAAACAAAAGTTTAATCATTTATCTTTTATTACAACAGATTAAATAAAGGTTATTATGATTCAAGTAAAATCGAAGCTTTTATTTTAAAACTTTTCCTCTAAGAATAATTATTGAAATATAATTCTATATTCTCCTTTTGTTTGCACCAACAGGTATAAGGGTTTTTTTTACAAAGGTTTAGGTAATTTTAATGAGCTACGAAGTTGGACTACGAAGAAATATAAGTAACTATAGACATAGCAAAACTTTTACTCAATTAATATACATTAATTTTATTTTATGTAAAATCAATTTTAAAAAAAATTGTTAAATTAATAAAACACGATAACGTAAGAGCACGATCTAAGATGCTGGGGTGGGGGGGGGCGATGAACAACTGCGAGTATAGGTTGATCCATAGGTGGCAAGGGAGGGAAGTTTGGGGAGCCTTATACTGTACGACTCGTGCCATTGAGCCACCAGGACCGTGTTGACCTTTGGGCAACACCCAACGGGCCTACGGGTAGCACCCATAGATGTTTTTGGGAGGACAGAGGGGTCAACCCCCCCCCGAGAGCCAAAATTTTGGACCCCCCCCCTGGGAAACATCCAGGGGGCCCCCCCTCCCCCCCCCAAGCTCGAGAGCGGTCCGACCTACCCCCCCCTGGAAGGCTGGACCCCCTCCCGACCAATTTGGAAGTATATTTTTTTATTTACTGTCAAAAACACAGGTTTTTAGTTAAAAACAGTGTTTAAATACACTTTTTAGGCCTAAATAGGCTGTTTTAATACATAAAATTCAATATTAGACCTAAAAACACTTAAATTATTGAGTTTAAACAATTTTGCTGACAAATTCCACCCCCCTCACCCCCCCCCCCCCTAAATTTGAAAGCGCCCACCCGGGGTCGCCCCCCACAAAAAGCCAGGGGGTCCGGACCCCCCTGGACCCCCCTAAAAAATTTTGGCCTTCCACCCGGGGGTGGACCCCCCCCCCCCCCCTAGCGGACCCGACCAAAAACATCTATGGTAGCACCTGGTTGCTGTATCTTTTCTTTCATAAAAATAGGTCCAACTTGGCATGGCTAGAAAAAGGTTGTTTTGCGTCGGCCACACATGGCAGTTTTCCATCTAGCAAACCAGTGGACAAATACAGCTCTATTGTGTGTGGAGTTTTACCACTGACCTTGTAGAAACATCTATGCTGGCCATGTACGACGTTAAATAGTAAGATCAATATCAGGCGATTTAAAAAATCCTTAGACGAAGACCTCGGAATGGGTGAACAGAACACTGCATGCAGTGAAGACTCTAACCCATAGGTGGGCAGGGCGCAGCGCGCAGGGGGGTTATACCCCCCAAAAAATCACGATTATAGCCGAGCACCCCTTTCTGAAAATTTGGGGGCACCCCGAACCATACATGGGCACGGGGGGGGGGGGGGGGTTGGGGGGTTAACCCCCCCCAAATTCCCAGAAAGTGGGGTTTAACCCCCCCCCACTCAGAAGTGGGGGAGAAAGTTACCCTCCCCCCCAATTTTGGAAAAATGAAGAAAAAAATGTCTTTAAAATGACTTCTAACTGCCTCCAAACTTAAGTTTTGAGGTCAAAATGAATGTTTTAAGCAATAAAAAACTCAAAAATGCTATAAAAGGGCTTTTTGACCTAAAATTAGTGTTTTTCACCTATTTTTCCTTCAAAATCGAAAAACGATAATATGGGTAAAATGCACTCCAGAAAAAAAACGATATGGGTATTTTGTGTTTCTCGGATTTTAACCCCACCCTAATTTGGGGTTTAACCCCCCCCCCACTCCGGACCAACTTGCCCATGTATGCCCCGAACCCCCCTAAAATTTGGGGGGTCCCAGTACTAAAAACACCAAAAATGGAGTGTTTGAGATATACCCCCAAAAAATTTTTTGAGACACCCCCCCCCGTTTCGGGGTCGGGTATACCCCCCTTAAAAAATCCGGGAGGCTGACCACCTATGCTCTAGTGGTAAAGGTTGCCAACGTTATTAATGTTAGACGAAAAGTCTCAACTATAGAGGTGAAATTTTTTTCGCCTCTCCTGGCTTGTCTTAGCGCCTGCTCTTTGGATAACCTGCATTAGGGAAAATAAGTTTCAGCCTCAGGTAATGCAACAAGAACAATTATACCCTCTAAAAATCTCTAAACTTAAGTTTGTAGACAGTTAGAACTAGAAGTCATTTTAAAGACATTTTTTTCATTTTTCAAAATTTAGGGGGGGGGTTAATCCACAGGTAGGCAGCCTCTCCGATTTTGGGGGTATACCCGACCCCCGAAATTTGGGAGGGTGGTGTCCCAAAAATGTTTTGGGGGTATACCTTAAACCATACATTGGCGCGGGGGGTTGGGGGGGGGTTAACTAACCCCCCTACCCAAATTTTGAGAAGTGGGGTTTAACCCCCCCCCACTCAGAAGTGGGGGGGGGGGAAAGTTAACCCCCCCAATTTTGGAAAAATGAAGAAAAAAATGTCTTTAAAATGACTTCTAACTGCCTCCAAACTTAAGTTTTGAGGTCAAAATGAATGTTTTAAGCAATAAAAAGCTCAAAAATGCAATAAAAAGGGCTTTTTGACCTAAAATTAGTGTTGTTAACCTATTTTTCCTTCAAAATCGAAAAACGATATGGGTAAAATGCACTCCAGAAAAAAAACGATATGGGTATTTTGCGTTTCTCGGATTTTAACCCCCCCCCTACCCCCCTTTGTTCATCTATGGGTTCCACGTTCCAGTACTAGAAACGCTAAAAATGGGGTGTTTAGGGCATACATGGGCAAGTTGGTCCGGAGTGGGGGGGGGGTTAAACCCCAGATTAGGGGGGGGGGGGCATAGATGTTTTTGGTCGGGTCCGCTAGGGGGGGGGGTCCACCCCCGGGTGGAAGGCCAAAATTTTTTAGGGGGGGGGGTCCAGGGGGGTCCGGACCCCCCTGTCTTTTTAGGGGGGGTCGACCCCGGGTGCGAGATTTCAAATTTAGGGGGGGGGTCAGGGGGGTCCAATTTTTCAGCAAAATTTTTTAAAATAAATAATTTAAGTGTTTTAGGTCTAATATTGAATTTTATGTATTAAAACAGCCTATTTAGGCCTAAAAAGTGTATTTAAACACTGTTTTGACTAAAAACCTGTGTTTTTGACAGTAAATAAAAAGAATATACTTCCAAATTGGTCGGGAGGGGGGGGGAGGGGGGTCCAGCCTTCCAGGGGGGGGGTAGGTGGGACCGCTCTCGAGCTTGGGGGGAGGGGGGGGCCCCCTGGATTTTTTCCAGGGGGGGGGGGGTCCAAAATTTTGGCTCTAGGGGGGGGGTGCACCCCTCTGTCCCCCCCCCAAAAACATCTATGGGGGGGGGGGTTAAAATCCGAGAAACGCAAAATACCCATAACGTTTTTTTTTCTGGAGTGCATTTTACCCATATCGTTTTTCGATTTTGAAGGAAAAATAGGTTAAAAACACTAATTTTAGGTCAAAAAGCCCTTTTTATTGCATTTTTGAGCTTTTTATTGCTTAAAACATTCATTTTGACCTCAAAACTTAAGTTTGGAGGCAGTTAGAAGTCATTTTAAAGACATTTTTTTCTTCATTTTTCCAAAATTGGGGGGGTTAACTTTTCCCCCCCCCCACTTCTGAGTGGGGGGGGGGGGGTTAAACCCCACTTCTCAAAATTTGGGTAGGGGGGTTAGTTAACCCCCCCAACCCCCCGCGCCAATGTATGGTTTAAGGTATACCCCCAAAACATTTTTGGGACACCACCCTCCCAAATTTCGGGGGTCGGGTATACCCCCAAAATCGGAGAGGCTGCCTACCTGTGGATTAACCCCCCCCCCTAAATTTTGAAAAATGAAAAAAATGTCTTTAAAATGACTTCTAGTTCTAACTGCCTACAAACTTAAGTTTAGAGATTTTTAGAGGGTATAATTGTTCTTGTTGCATTACCTGAGGCTGAAACTTATTTTCCCTAATGCAGGTTATCCAAAGAGCAGGCGCTAAGACAAGCCAGGAGAGGCGAAAAAAAATTTCACCTCTATAGTTGAGAATTTTCGTCTAACATTAATAACGTTGGCAACCTTTACCACTAGAGCATAGGTGGTCAGCCTCCCGGATTTTTTTAGGGGGGTTATACCCGACCCCGAAACGGGGGGGGTGTTTAAAAAAATTTTTTGGGGGTATATCTCAAACACTCCATTTTTGGTGTTTTTTGTACTGGGACCCCCCAAATTTTAGGGGGGTTCGGGGCAAACATGGGCAAGTTGGTCCGGAGTGGGGGGGGATTAAACCCCAGATTAGGGGGGGGGGGTTAAAATCCGAGAAACACAAAATACCCATATCGTTTTTTTTCCTGGAGTGCATTTTACCCATATCGTTTTTTCGATTTTGAAGGAAAAATAGGTTAAAAACACTAATTTTAGGTCAAAAAGCCCTTTTTATTGCATTTTTGAGCTTTTTATTGCTTAAAACATTCATTTTGACCTCAAAACTTAAGTTTGGAGGCAGTTAGAAGTCATTTTAAAGACATTTTTTCCCTTCATTTTTCCGAAATTGGAGGGGGGTTAACTTTTTCTCCCCCCATTTCTGAGTGGGGGGGTGTTAAACCCCCGTTCTCAGAATTTGGGGGGGTTAACCCCCCCAACCCCCCCCCGTGCCCATGTATGGTTCGGGGTGCCCCCAAATTTTAGGGGGTGTCGGCTATAATCGTGATTTTTTGGGGGGTATAACCCCCCTGCGCGCTGCGCCCTGCCCACCTATGGGTTAGAGTCTTCACTGCATGCAGTGTTCTGTTCACCCATTCCGAGGTCTTCGTCTAAGGATTTTTTAAATCGCCTGATATTGATCTTACTATTTAACGTCGTACATGGCCAGCATAGGTGTTTCTACAAGGTCAGTGGTAAAACTCCACACACAATAGAGCTGTATTTGTCCACTGGTTTGCTAGATGGAAAACTGCCATGTGTGGCCGACGCAAAACAACCTTTTTCTAGCCATGCCAAGTTTTCTTTTCAGAAGAGAAGAAGAAACAGGTGCTACCATAGATGTTTTTGGTCGGGTCCGCTAGGGGGGGGGGGGGTCCACCCCCGGGTGGAGGCCTATTTTTAGGGGGGGTCAGGGGGGTCCGGACCCCCTGGCTTTTTCAGGGTCGACCCCGGGTGCGAGATAACCCGGGTGCGAGATTTCAAATTTAGGGGGGGGGGGGTCAGGGGGGCCAATTTTCAGCAAAATTTTTTAAACTCAATAATTTAAGTGTTTTTAGGTCTAATATTGAATTTTATGTATAAAAAAGCCTATTAGCATACAGGTATTTAAAATGTTTTTACTAAACTGTGTTTTTGACAGTAATAAATATACTTTCGGGAGTGGTTGGGAGGGGGGTCAGCCTTCGGGGGGGGGGGTAGGTCGGACGCTCTCGAGCTTGGGGGGGGGGGAGGAGGGGGCCCCTTCGATGTTTTGCGGGGGGGTCAATTTTGGCTCTAGGGGGGGGGTGCACCCTCTGTCCCCAACCTCTTTACTGTTTTTACTAAACTGTGTTTTTGACAGAATAAAATATATTAATTGGTCGGGAGGGGGGTAGCTTAGGGGGGGGGTAGGTTGGACGCTCGAGCTTGGGGAGGGGGCCCTGGATGTTTTCGGGGGGGTGATTTTGGCAGGGGGGGTGCACCCCTCTGTCTCTTGAAACCAGGTGCTACCCGTAGGCCCGTTGGGTGTTGCCCAAAGGTCAACACGGTCCTGGTGGCTCAATGGCACGAGTCGTACAGTATAAGGCTCCCCAAACTTCCCTCCCTTGCCACCTATGGATCAACCTATAATCGCAGTTGTTAGTCACCCCCCCCCCCCCCACCCAGCATCTTAGATCGTGCTCTTACGTTATCGTGTTTTATTAATTTAACAATTTTTTTTAAAATTGATTTTACATAAAATAAAATTAATGTATATTAATTGAGTAAAAGTTTTGCTATGTCTATAGTTACTTATATTTCTTCGTAGTCCAACTTCGTAGCTCATTAAAATTACCTAAACCTTTGTAAAAAAAACCCTTATACCTGTTGGTGCAAACAAAAGGAGAATATAATTTTATATTTCAATAATTATTCTTAGAGGAAAAGTTTTAAAATAAAAGCTTCGATTTTACTTGAATCATAATAACCTTTATTTATTGTTGTAATAAAAGATAAATGATTAAACTTTTGTTTCAGGGTTTAATGTGGAAACTGTAGAATACAAAAACATTAGCTTTACAGTTTGGGACGTTGGTGGGCAAGACAAAATTCGACCTCTTTGGAGACACTACTTTCAAAACACACAGGGTAATAAATTTTTATTTTATTTTGTTTCTGTACCCTTGTAAAAAATAAATTGCTTGCATCTGATTTTAGCAGAGCTTCCAAAGGTATAATTAAAAAGACCTGTGCACGGTTTGAAACTACCACACGCGCGCGCGCACGCACACACACACACACACACACACACACACACACACATGAGCATGGACCCAGACCTGTGCATGGTCTGAAAATGCCCCCCCCGTTTTATTGGAGGATTTGCCCCCCCCCCGTTTTATTGCCCCCCCCCGCCAAAAAATGAAAAAGTACCCTAAAAATATGACGCCATTTTTGACCTATGATGACGCCATCATCGCGAATTTTTTGCAGTTTTTAGCCTATTTCAATGTATTTTAAGCCATTTTAGACCTATTTTTACCTTATTTCCGCTTTTTTTGTCCCTTTTTTCCCTTTTCCCTTCTTTTTTTCTGCTTTTTCTCCTTTTTTTATCTTTTTTTCTTTCCCCCCTGCTCTGCTCCCCCGTTTTATTGCCCCCCCCCGTTTCAAAAAAGTTGCCCCCCCCGTGCCCCCCCCCCGTTTTTATGGCCCCCCCCCCCGTTTTAACCCCGGGGGGGGGCAGTGCACAGGTCTGCATGGACCGGCAAGCTAGGGCGGTGGCTACCCCGGGTAAATGGCCCTTCAAAAGCTAGGAGGGGGGCCGTACCCCCTAGCTTTTTTAGGGGGGGGCGACCCGGGGTAGACCAGTTTGAAATCCAGAGGAGTCCGGTATCTAAACGAAGTCACATTAAATCATTTTTTAAGTATTTCATACTAATATAGAAGTTTATGTGCTAAAATAGGATATTTATATATAAAAGTATAAGAGTACAAAAGTACTGTTTTTTTACTACAAAACCGTGTTTGTGACAGTAAATTTTGACCTAAATTCATACCCAAAATTTGGCTTCGGAAAGGGGGAGGGCATACATGGGCACGGGGGGTTGGGGGTTAACCCACCCGTGGTTTGTTTTTGTTAAGATAAATTACAATTTTAAGTACCCGCGACGCAAAGCGAGGAAAATTTTGTTTTTGACATTAATTATGTTTGAAAGCATCAGGAAAGTTTCTGTATCAACAATAAAGAAAAAAAATTTTCTTTCCCAAAATTAAAAAAAAACGTAAGGGCCCCCCTTAGAAAAAATCCGGTTTTACTGGATTTGAGGGGGGACGTTAATTAGGTCTAGGATGCTTATCTATAACTATATAAGGAGGGGGATCTGTGTGAAAATTCTAGCAAAGAGTTGTGTAAAAAAATTTTTGGGGAGTTGGCAAAAGTGAGCACGGACTTTTTTTCCGTCTTGTTTTACTAAGTTTTATAAACTATAGAAAACTTAGAAAACTTAAATATTTATAAATTTAAGGCCTAATTTTTGTCGTGGACAGCAACGACAGAGAGCGAATAGGAGAAGGCCGAGAAGAACTCATGAGAATGCTGGCAGAAGACGAACTTAGAGACGCAGTCTTATTAGTCTTTGCAAACAAACAGGTTCGTGTTATTTATATTTATTTTTGGGATTTATTTGATAAATTTTTTTAAATAATTTTGTTAATTTGGTTAATTTTATATTGCATTTCGCAATATATGTAAACAAATTTTTGTATAGTTAAAACTAATAATAATAAATATATGTTTTATAATTCGATGATAATAATGTTTTCTATAGTATAAATCAAACCTTAATCGAATATCGGTGGCGATTTCTAAATCAACGAGTACCTATACTCAGTTTTATGTTTGACAAAAACTTGTTTTGGTTTCTGTGTTGTGTTTTTAACATATTTTTTACAAAACATGTTTTACCGTTGTTCACGCTTCAATAATTTAAATCTTCTGCTTTCATTATTTATTTGTGTGGTTTTTGACTATTGAAATTAATTTTAAAATTGTTTTAAAGTAAATTTTATTTTTTCTTATCAAAAGTCATTATTTTTCTATTGTTTTCTATGTTATATTGATAAAATAATTTTCATAAAAAATTATTATAAATCGAAAGCCTGCTTCTAACTAAACTTGAACTTTTTTAATTTAATAATAATATTACACATTAGTGAGCATTTGAAAGAGCGTACTCCACTTTCATTTTGCCTAATAAAGTTTACATTTTTGTAAAATGCCGCATTTTACAAAAAATGTAAACTTTTTTATTAAGACAAAAAAGTTAAAAAAAAAAATTTTTTTAAAAATTTTGAAAAAATATTTCATCGCGGTTTTAATTTACTTAAATGTTTGTGCGGCTTTGTTAAAAATAATTTTCGAGTTCAAAAACAGAGCCTCAGCCAAGAAAATGTTATGTTTTTATATCAAAATTTCAAAATTTATGTTTTTTTGCTCCTATTATATGTCAAAAGATTAAAATTTTCATAAAATCACTAAACTATGAAAAATATTTTTCCAAACTGTTTTTCTGGGGTAAAAAAAATAAGTAGATTAAATAAAAATTGTTTTTGTAGCTCTAAAATTGACAAAAAATGACAATTATAGACAAAAAAAGTGAAAATGATATTTTTCTCTTTTTTTTTTCTCTCTATGTAAAAATTTTAATAAATACAAAATTATTGCAAAAATTAACTTTTCTGGAGTAAAACGTTGTGTAGGATCCATTAAAACTGAAATTTTTACTCTAAAAACACAGAAAAAAGTCTAAAATTTTAAATTATCACTAAATTTTTTTTCAAATTTCAAAAAAGAACGATTTTTTTCAAACTTTTTTTTCTTTGTGTTAATCAAAAAAGCCATGAAGCTTAAAGCGGTTATATAGGTGGAAAAACGTTTGGAAAGCTTGAAAATGTTGTTTTTATTCAAATATCTTAAGAATTAAGTGTTTTAAAGCCGATTTTCGAAGTTTTTTTTTTAGGAAAAAGTGTTGTTTTTTTTGGAAAAAATGACCAAAAACCCCCCTTTTTTCTAACTTTTTTTATTTAATAGGATATATTTATGAAAAAAATGGTTATCAGAAGCTGAAAAAGCGCCTCAGAAAACCTATAGACTTATTTTAAATAAGCTAAGGGCTTTAATAAATTTTTTTGAGGTGGGTGCCAAAAAGTGTTTTTTGTTCACTTCCCAGACCTGTGCACGGTCTGAAAATGCCCCCCCCCCGTTTTATTGGAGGATTTGCCCCCCCCCGTTTTATTGCCCCCCCCCCCCCCGCCAAAAAATGAAAAAGCACCCTAAAAATATGACGCCATTTTCGACCTATGATGACGCCATCATCGCGAATTTTTTGCAGTTTTTAGCCTATTTCAATGTATTTTAAGCCATTTTAGACCTATTTTTACCTTATTTCCGCTTTTTTGTCCCTTTTTTCCTTTTCCCTTCTTTTTTTCTCTTTTTTTCTCCTTTTTTCTCTTTTTTTTCTTCCCCCTGCTTGCCCCCCCGTTTTATTGCCCCCCCGTTTCAAAAAAGTTGCCCCCCTCGTGCTCCCCCCATTTTGGAATTGCCCCCCGTTTTAACCCGGGGGGCAGTGCACATGTCTGCTTACCTATAAGTAAATTCTTTAAAAGTATAGTATTAGTGGGTTTTTAAGGCCAAAAATGAGAATCTGACTTTAACAATTAGTAAAAAAGTTAAACGTTTAATAATCTATTTCAAAAATCATCTTTTTCTTCTCATTATTAGATGTCAAATGATTAAAATTTTCATAAAACCACTGAAATGTGAAAAATACCCTTACTAGATTTTTATAGTGATTGTGGTTGTGACGCTTAGTTTACACACAGCACTATTTCGCAATTTCGCAATGGGGTGACGCCACCGCGTTGTAGTTTCTTTTCCCGCACCGCTTCTGATTGGTTGTTTCTTTTCGCTTTTTAGGATTTGCCGAACGCGATGAACGCGGCGGAAGTGACGGATAAGCTGGGCCTCCACACCCTCCGCAACCGTAATTGGTACATACAGGCCACTTGCGCCACGTCCGGAGACGGCCTCTACGAAGGCTTGGATTGGCTGGCCAATCAGCTGAAGAACCGCTCTTAAGCTCCGCCCACCCACAGTCCCACCAATCTACAACTAACAGTACTCTCGTCGCTCGCTCCGCCCACCCGGCCGGGCGGTCCGCCCCTCCGCGGACACTCTAGCTCCGCCCCTTTTTTTGAGTTGTTTTCGCGCCGCGCCGAACCGAGTTGTGTTTTAGTTGGTTAGGGTTTTAAAGTAAAGATGAGCAATGTGTATATACTGCGTTGTCTCAGAGGCAGTGTTGGGTCTGCCGTGGAGATGACAGAGTAAATTTTAGGGTTGATGCGATTTTTTTCAATGTAATGTTGCAATACTTAAAATAATTGAGTCCAAATTCGTTATTGCTGGATCAGAATAAGTCACAGTCCATAATCTGTTTGAAACTAAAGTGTTTGGAACCCAATATAGGTTTTAAGATATGTTAGTTTGTTTAAATCCCAATAAATCATTCCCGAAGCAGAATAAGTCACAATCCGTAATCTATTTAAAACTGACGTGTTTGTGACTTAATGTACATTTTTAAACCCGTCACAACGCTGTTGTTAAACTGGTGGGGATGTGACTTTTATTAGAACAGCACCTACTAAAATGATAAATTAAGTTTCCATGCTTGCAGCTGCTCGGTGCGGTAGTCCTAATCAACTTTTTTACAAAAATATTGTACATTTTAACAAAACTCGTGCATATAAAAAATCACTGAAAGAAAATAATTTTTAGTATAAACTCAATTCAGAAGAAACTATTTTTATTTTTTTTCATTATTTCTTTGGTGATTTTTTGGTTTTTTATTATTGTACTACTTCTGCTGGTGTAGTAAACGATTTGAAAATCATTTACAGTTAAATGTATTTTTCGGAGTATGATTTAACAATGTTACGAAAGAAATAAGTAGATTTATGTGTATAAAAAACTAGGCTTAAAAAATAAATTTATAAATGCTTCAATCGCAGTTTACTTTATTTAATAAAATACTTGGTAAATTCTTTTATTTTAAAAGTTTTTCGCGCTGTCTTTAGCAGTTACCTGCTAAAAGTATGTAGAACACATATACACTAATAATTCCCACTTAAACGTTCTTATTTTAATTAATTTTATAAAACATAATTTAATAGTCTGTGGGCTTATATAAAAAAGATTTGGTGGCAAATAAGAAACAATTTAATAATATTTTTAATAATGTCTACCTTTCTTTGGGTAACAAAAATCATTAATATTGTTCTTTATTTATTTGAGTTAAGCGAGGGTAACACTTTTAACAAGATATGTATTTGTTTTCTGTTGTTTGAAATTGCGGCTAGATATGTGTAAGTTTAGCTCGGTTTCACAGATATGTGTTATGGTTGTTATTATTATTTTTATTATTATTATTATTATTTTATTTTTATTAGTTATGTGTACGGATCCTGTTATTTTCTGATTTATTTTCACCGTGGTAATTTTTGTCCCTGCTGTTTTAATTTTTTTCTGTTCGCCTATCAATAAGCCGTAATTTTTTCTGTTTTCTTGCTTTTTGTTATAAAGCCCAAACAAAAATTTTACGTTCGAACTATTATTAGCTATTATTAACTAGTATCTCTGTTTTTTTAGAGATATAGTTATAACATTTTAAGACTATTTAAAAATATTATTTCACTTCTTTGATTGTGAGAATAATTTTAATTGTCTAAATAAACTCAATCAAATCCAGACTTTGCGCTATTATAAACCCTGTTAATCGAATTGTAAATAAAAAAAATCAATCGGTGGTTATAACACAAAAAGATTAGAAAACATTGCTTATTAGGAAACAATAAAATGTGCAATCATTTTTATATTAATTTTAAAATAAGTTGATTGTCAAACTAACAACAATGAAATATGATATGTCATAAAAATTTGAGGCTTGCATCTCTGTTTCTGATAATGCTTATAAATTCCAATCTTTGTGAAATGTGTTAAATTGTGTTAATTCGGTTGTTTTGTTTCTAAAGCGTTTGTATGAGAGTTAGAGCGCTGAGTTCTAATGTTTTGTTATTATAAACAAAATAACGCGTTCAATGGATTCCTTCTGAAATCAATAATTTAAAGTTTAATCGGAATTTTTTATATACATTTTTTTTTCATTGAAAATTTCGTAATTCATATCTTATGTATATGGTTTTCGCAAAAAGCTTAATAAGGCCGCATATCTTACAACACCGTTAAGTGCCACCCACACTACCCTTAATTATTTTACACGTTACAAAAAGATTTTCATTATTGTTTCATTTCAAATAGTGAATCATCTAAATTTTAGTTATTATTGTAACATCGTAAAGCTCCGGTTGCTGTACTTTTTGTATTTATCGTAGCAAATTAGTGTTAATTATTAATGTGTTGGATGGAAATGGAGAATAAATACATTCTTTGTGAATTTTTTGTATTAAACATGTTAGATGTTCGTTTCACGCATTAATGACAGTGACATCCTACCTTAGAAACTAAGGTTAAATTTTGAATTACTATGATTATGATGGTTGATTTCTAAAATTGAAGCGTGGTAAAATTAAAGCCTATTTAATTTGAAATATCAACGACTAAAGATTCGAAATAGTTTCTGGTAATTTGTTTGAAAACTAACATATGCATAGGTTAGAAGGGGGCAGGGTGGGTTCTATTCCCCCTAAACGAAAATCTATGGGGCCCTCCCTGCAAATTTTTTACCCCTGACCCCCTCTAAAATTTGAAATCTGACCCCCACCTCCCACCCCCTCGGTAAAATTTTAAGTACTTTTTTATAGTAAATTTTCTTCCCAAAACGTGAATTTTTAACACAAATTAATGTTTTTACATCCTTTTTATTGCTTTTTATTCAATAAAATGTAGTATTATCCTATAAAAAGAATAATATCGCTTTTTATTCAATAAAATTTAGGATTATCCTATAAAAAGAACAATTATTAAAGTTATTATGGTTCAAAACTGTTCTGCTTTGGACATCGAACCCCACCTGACCCCTCTTTAGATTTTAAAATTTCCCACCCCAGATCGACCCCCCTAAAAAGCTAGGGGGGGGGCGGAACCCCCTGAGAGCCCTTCCTAGAATTCAAAATTCGATATACCCCGGGTAACCAACCACCCCCCCCCCCGCCCTCTAGCTTCCCGGGCCGTTCTCACCTATGGGTGGATAAATAGCAATGGCAGTAGCAACAATTAGCAGTAGAAAATAATTTAACTTTTAAAATTTATAGGGCCTCCTCCGTTGAATACGTGTTGTTCAGATTAAAAATGTCTATGTTATTTTTTTTAAACATTTAACCTTTTATGACATTCCCTAAATTGTAAGCTTTACAATGATACCTCATTTCACCTAATTTGTTCTGCGGTTGGATAAAAAGGTCTATCCCCCTTTTGGTGAAAAATGCGTTATCCAGTAACGTTTGTAACGTCAGTAACGTATTATGTCTATGTCCATCTTTCTAAAAAAAAACATAATATTCTTGCTTTTTATTGACTAATCACTCCAACCGATAAGATTAAACCAATTCAACCACAAAAAACTTCTCAACTTCCAAAGTCCATAGTGTCCCCGTTTTGGGCAAATGCGTTGTCCAGCCTTGGGTTGTCCATGCAATTTTTTTAAATTTCAATTTTAACATCTTTATAGCATTCCCCAGCCTGTAAGCTTTGCAATGATATCTCATTTAGCCCAATCCTTTTTCTGGTTGTGGAGGAAGGTCGTTCCCCTTTTTAGTGAAAAAAACGTCCAGCATTAAGATGTCCATGTTAATCTTACCAAAAATCAAGACATTCTGGTTTTACAATGGTTAATTACTCTTATCAATAAGTTTGGGCCAATCCAAAGACAATAAAATTTTAGTTTTCAAAGTCCATAGGTTTCCCTTTTGGTGAAAATGTGCTGTTCAGGCTAAGGTTCCCATGCAAAATTATTTAACCTTTTTATGACATTCCCCGAACTGTAAGCTTTGCAATGATTTTTCATTCAGCACAATCCTTTTTTTGGTTTGGGAGCAAGGTCATTTCCTTTTTTAGTGAAGAAAAAACGTCCAGTATAAAGATGTCCATGTTCATTTTTCAAAAAAAAACAACAACATGATATTCTGGCTTTACATTGCCTAATTACTATTTCCAAAAATTTTGAGCCAATTCCTAAACAAAAATTTTTAAGTTCCAAAATCCATAGGGTCCCTCCCCTTTTGGTGAAAACGTGTTGTCCAGTATAAAGATATCCATGTAAGTTGTTTCAAAATTTCAACCCCCTTACGACATTTCCTGGGGCATAAGCTTTCCAACGATACCTCATTTTCCTTAATCTTTTAGGTGATTAGGAAGGAGTTAGGGAACGCACAGACAGAAACACACACATTAGATCTATTTATATATAGATTTAAGTGGTTAATGGAGTTACATAATCGCGTGATTAAAAAAAGTTAAACACAAAATTATGATATAAAATCTTTATTTAGACATTCGAAAGTAGGCACGAAAAGCAAAAACCGCTCTTAAAGAAAAAAGTTTCTGTAAAATGGATTAAAAAAATTAAAAATAGGTTAGAAAAACTAATAGAACAAAATTAGAAGGGTACAGGTAAGTGAGGGGGGGGGGGGGGGGGTTGGGGGTGGTTGTGTGGTTTTTTTTTGTCGTTTGGTCTCAAGTAATATTATATTATCGCCATTTATGTTCTTTTAATGCTTTAAAATAGACAAACATTTATGTTACTTTTAAGAATGCTTTAAATATGTAGAGGAAGAGTTAAAATACTTAGGAGCATGTTTTGATCAGTAAAACAAACGTGGTAATACTAAAATCAAAATAAAATATTTTTAATTAAATATGTTGGTACCAATTGTGAATATCTAGGTAGTTAAGACACTCAACTTGCTTGAAAGTGCTTTATTTTAAAAAGAACTTTTACTCGAATTTCATTTACATACTGATGATTCACATTTTTTAGTTTAAACATATAAACCATGTTTTTATTTTAAAAAATAAGAAGTATTTTAAAATTTTATTAATTTTTGTAAATTAAAAAACCTTTTTAAGTTGTAAAAAGTAAATATTATATTGCGAGTACATGAGCTACTCGCTTTTTAGCTGTTTCAGTTGATTGTTTTATGATTTTATTAAATTATTTAATTTTGCAAAAAATTATCTTCTATAAGTTTTAATGAAAAATTATTTTCGTGATTTTTCTAGTTTTTATAATTTTTCATATTTATAAACATAACGCAAAGTTTGATTATCTCTGGTTTTTGAATAAAATTATGGAAGAAAATGTACATTTATGTTTTCGCGCTTTAGAAGAGAGATATCTTTTCTTGTAAACGCTATAAAATATATGCCTGCAAAAAAATTGTACTGTACATCAATATAAAATTAAACATATATATAAATGCGTAGAAATGGAACTTTATAAGAACATAGTACATCAGATAATTAGAGTTAAAAAAAGTTAGAAAAAGCACAAAAGGCTATATTGTGTCATATTGGTCATTGAATAAAAGGAGAGAAACCAAAAGAGCTAAGGCTTTGAACTGTGTCGATTAAACTTTGTGTGTTTGTTAAAGGTAAAGCTTTCTGGATTTTGATTTAAACTTAGCGAGCGTTTTAGCTTTGAAACCTTTCCGGCAAGCAGTTCCAGTATTTTGAAGAGCGGCAAGCAAATGAGTTAAGCATTAAATCATTTTTGGCAAGGTGGCATATACTTTTTTTGTGGTCATTTTTCCAAAAAAATTGCCATTCATAAATTTTAAATTCTGCAGTCTGTAATTTATTAATTATGCTGTAACAAGTACATAAATCAAAACGTATTCTACGTGTTTCTAAGGGATTAAGCTAAATTTTCGACGGGTTAAAGAATTTGCCCCGAGAGGAAGATTGTACTAGCAAAATCTGTCTCGTGAATGAACGATCGAACCTCCCCACTAAAAATTACGTTTTTATAAAATATGGTGACTGAACTTGGGAAGAGTACTCCAAAATAGGACGCACGAAAGATTTATAAGACTAAGAAGCACATTTAAATTTTTAGTTTAAAGCAACATAAATTTTATTGATACTGCAAAAGCTTTTTTTGCTATGGAACTACAATGTTCGGAAAACTTCAAAGTTTTGATAATATCCCCAAATCTTTTATTTCAGTTTTTGATTCAAGCTCTTTACCGGCAATCAAATTTGGATTATTAGGATTTTCGTTTCCAACGTGAAGAATGCCACATTTATTAACGTGATTTTAGCTGCCAGCATTGTCAAGAAATCAAAAGCATCAGTTGCGCGCTGTAATATAGAATTTTCTCAATTTTGGATTCAGCTTTATAAAGCTTGACGTAATCTGCAATACTTGCGGTGACGTCGGTTAACTCACTGGAAAATCATTCATAAAATAACAATAAGGGTCCAAGTACGAACTTGGGGAACACTGATATACATCTATTTCTGCCATTTAAGTTTCTATTACTACTTTTTGCTTACGATTCGCTTAAAGATCTATCATTTTAATAAGTTTCCACATATTCCATAGGATTTTAATTTAAGAAATAAGTTTATTATGACACCCTATTGAATGCCCGCTAAAGTCAAAATACGATGATTAATAAATCAACCATTATTAACGGCTGAATCAAATTATTAACCATACCAATAGTTGGTAACAGGTGGATCGTTTTCTGAGAAAACATGCTGCTCTTACTTATTAGTTTTGGTTTTTCAAATATGTAAGTTGCTTACATGCGATATGTAAGCGAAATATGGTTCTGTAATGATACGGGATCATGAGGACAACTTTCTTATAAAGAGCAATGACTTCAGCAATTAGCCAAGAATATGGTACTATTAGTTTCAAAAGAAACTCTTGAAAAGTTGTTGAGAAAAGGATTACATAAGGAAAAGTGACTTTTTAAATACAATCGCGGAATATTGTCTGTGTGCGGCTTTTTTTAGATTTTTGCTTTTTAAGCATTTCGAGACCATTTGTGGTGAAAACTTTATGTCAGAAAATTTTTTGCTAGTAACTGGGATCAATGAAGGAGAGGTTAAATTAACTTGGTTAAAATTTTAAGAAAAAAATTTGTTTAAAAGTTAACATTGCATTTGAGGATCAGTGACTGAAAGAATTATCAGCGTTTTTTTAAAGGAGCAATAGAATTTTTTGAAATTTTCTTTTGTTTTTAACATATTTAAAAAGGCTATTTTTATCGTTTGAATTTAGTATTTTATGTTCTAAATTCTCATCAAAACTTGGACACTTCCGTTTTGAAGCTCATTTAGTCGGTTATATTTTTGCTTAATGATTGGATTCATACGCGTTTATATAAAAGAAAATTTTTCTTTTTTTTAATATTGTTGATTGTAGGATAAACATTTTTGTTAGTTTGACATTTTGTTTTTACAGGTACAAATATTTGAATTGCTTTTAAAATTTCTGATTTTAAAATTTCCCAGTATTTGTATATACCATATACTTCTTCGCCAGAGATTTTTTTGCGTCATATTGTTTTTGTGTAGCGGCATATCCTTGTAATGTGGAATAAAGTTGCAATATGCACTGCAAAACGCTAACACTGTTAAAAATTGGTGCACCAAAAATAGCAGAAAATGGCGGGTTTTCAGATTAAACTCGCACAGAGTGCTAGTTTCAGCAAAATATCTTAATTTAAAAATTAGTATTATTCTTATTTAGCATTATGCGAAGCTTTTCATAATTAACAGAAAATAGTCCACTCGCTGCATCTAGGCTTTGGTTTCCAAAAATTCCGTTTGGGGTCTTTTGTGAGATACAAAATATTGGGTTTAAAAAAACTGGACGATCTCTGCAGGTTTTTTTTTTAAATTTTATGAATACTATTGTGTAGATTTACAATAAACTTAAAAATTCTAAATACACGTACTCGCTTGAATTTTTTTCAGAACAAAAATTTAAAAAAATTTCCATATTCTCAAAAAATAAGCAAGAATATATAATCCAGCAAATAGGTGGTATGTCCATGTGTACATAAACGTTCTAATCAACTCCACGAGATCGAATTTAATCTCTTTTCTGCTAATTTTTTGCACAAAGCGATTTATTAATAATGAAGAAAAAAGAGTTTTTGGTATACCAATATCGCTGTGCGAGAAAAGTTTTATTGAGTGCACAACAGCTTGTGCGTTAAAAAGTCCAGCTAATATTCTGGGTATTAGTTCATTTCTCTCGGTTTAAATATTTGATCAGCAATGCATTAACAATCCAAATATATGCAAACAGTCTTGTGATGAATATATGCAAACAGTCTTGTGATTATGGAATCAAATAAACTAGCTGACCTCGATGATTTGCAGTATTGAATCGACTATTTACATAAATCATTTAAATTTCGTAAAGGTTTTATATTTAGATTAATACATATTTTAACATTATTTATCAATTACACATTTAAAAAAATATATTTTTTAAGCGTGAAAGTTGACGGAATTCTGTATTTTGAAATAGGAATTAAAAGTGTTCCTATTAATTCATTTAAAATTTACACGCACATTTTAATTGATCCGTTTAGTCGCTTATAATTAGAAAGAGGTCACCCATACATATTCAATCTTATCTAGTATCATGCAAATCGCTAGCTACTTTAAAAAACATTAAACTATTTACTTAGATAATTTTTACTGTATTTTTATCATAATATTAAAATTGGATTTATATTCATTTAGTATGTTTTTCTTATGTGTTTGGTTACTATTGTATCTTTTGTTAGGGAGTATTGATAGTGTTAGCTTTTTGGTACATTCTTTTCTCGCCTTTTTGTCTTGTTTTTTTTTGTTCTTTTTTTTTCATTTTCTATGTTTTTGATTTTGCTTTGACAATATTTTTTTATTCTTCTTCTTCTTCGATATCTCTGTCCTCTCTCTTGTAATAATCTCAGGCTTTCTTCCATCTCTACAATCCTTTATCTTTCTAATAGGCATCGGTGATTATAGGAATCTTTAATAAGAGGCTTTAGGTAATCTTTTTAGCATATAATAATATCCTATATAAATTATTAGCTCCGCCAATCTTGTATATATTTCCTGCCTAAAATCCTTTAGAAGCGCTTTAAATTTGCATTCTTAGGGGTCCTTAATCCCTGGTTTGGCCTCGTCATTTGACAGCTAATTGCTGGGGCGGGGTAGAGGGAATTGTGTTTTGCTGGGTGGCTCGGGTGGAAAAAGGTGCGGGGCAGCTGAGGCTGCCGGGCTGGTTGATCCCCTAGTACAGGTATGAAACTAAAAAAACCATCTAAATATTTTTTTAAATACAATTCGACAAATTTTGCTACTTTTTTTAAAAAAACACCTTGAAAATCGCTTAAATTAAAAACAAATTTAATAAAAACTTTTAAAAGTGTGTTATAACTTAAGGTCTCTCCGGACGGTTTTTATTGCAGAGCGTTTCAGTAGTTGTTTTTTTGTTTTGTTTTCTTTTTTTTTTTATATATTTTATGGTGTCTTTATTTCCCTTTTTTGGTTTTCCATTACTTTTCTGTATGGCCCGATTTTTATGCTTTATAGCTCATTTTGAAGCTTTCACGATACTACATTACCTCACAAAAGTTTCACTGTACGAAAGTAGTTTTTTTACTTAATTAAATCAGTTTTTTAAAAACAAATGGAAAATTCCCGAAATTAAATGTGTGCATTTAATTTCGGCACTTTACAAACAATCGATTGTGTCTCAGTCAAAAAATCATCGAAAGTTTTCTTTAATTTAAGCTTCTACTTGTTGTTTAACGTGTAACTGCCAAAAAGTTACAGCTAAAATGCCAAATAGTATCAAAACGAGCAAAATTTGGGAAAAAAGTGCATTTAATTTCGGCACTTTTTAAAAGGAGACCCTCAATCGAGTTTAAGTGCAGTGCTATGACCTCTACACATTTCAACGTTGTCGTTTAACTATTTACAACTACAATTTAACACCTGACCACTTAATTCATCCCGTTTTTACCGACAGCAATATGTGTGCCGAAATCACACTATTTTATTTTATAACGATTGCTTACCACAGACGCAACGTAGAACCACGGAGACTAAATATTCGGAAAATAGACTAAATTTTACCAGGACAGTTTAATTTTTAAACCAATTTATTGCGTAATCATGGAATGCTCATGTTCTGAAAATGAGAAAAAATTATTTTTTTTATAAATCACACAATTTTACATGAAAATATCATAATATAACAAATAAAAAGCTCACGACAGTCATCTACATATAATTAGCTCTCATTTGAGCTATCAAACGTCGTATTCCGTCCAGGATTACCAAAGATATAGTCTAAAATCAAAAATACCCAATTTGGAAATGTGCCAAAATTAAATGCACTACCCTATTCAAATGACGAAAATTTGACTAATTGGCGAAAAGCAGACAACAAATCCTGTTTACAAATAATGATATTTTTTGAATTTATGTGAAATAAATTTTTAAAATTTTAAAAAAATTTTAAAAAATAAAAAAAATTATTAAAATCAAAAAAAAAATCGTGGCCAAATCTGTTTTATGTAAGATTTGGCTAATTTTTTTTTTTTTTTAATGTTTTTTGAAAGGTCCCGAGATCGATTCCCACGGGGGAATCGATCTCGGGACCTTTCAAAAATTTTACGACGCGCTAACCGACTATGCCGCTGCTACCATAGGATAATGAGCTCTAAAAGCGATTTATAAATATAAATTTACCTAAAAGGTTTACCTAAACTTAAGCGAAGCCTAAACCTCGTCCATACCAATTTTTTCTTAAAAGGCTACAAGTTCCCATTGCTCGTAGCTCCAAATTCCCAAAAATTTAGGATAGCTCCAAGTTCTTTGCTTGTGGCTCTAAAGACCCCGTACCGACTGAATAGATGTTTTCGGGCGGGAGGGGGAAAGAGGGGTCCACCCCTCCTAGAGCCAAAATTTTGGACCCTCTGGAAAATATGCAAGGCCCCCCACTCCCCCCAAAGCTCGAGAGCGGTCCGGCCTACCCCTCCCCTAGCGAGGCTGTGGCTGACCCTCTTCCCTCCTTCCTCACGACCAATTTGGAAGTATACATTTTTTTATTTACTGTCAAAAACACGGTTTTTTAGTTAAAAACAGCGTTTAAATACATTTTTTAGTCCTAAATATGCGGTTTTAGTACATAAAATTCAATATTAGACCTAAAAAACACTTTAAATTATACAATTAAAAAAATTTTGTTAAAAAATTGGACCCCCCTGACCCCCCCCTACCTTGGAAAGCTCGCACCCGGGGTCGACCCCCTCTAAAAAGCCAAGGGGGTCCGGACCCCCTGGATACCCCCTTAAAAAATTTTGGCCTTCGATCCGGGGGTGGACCCCCCAGCGGACCCGACAAAAACATCTATGACCGACTGTTGCGAGAATTTGTTTTAAATCGTGAAAATATTGATATAAACAGCAAATTTTAACACAAAAACGCAAATTTAAAAACAGTGAGATGGATTTTTTTGTGAGGATTTTGTTTTTTTATCAATTGCAATAGAGTAGTGCATTTAATTTCGGCACTTTTCTAAATTGGGCATTTTTGATTTTGGACTATATCTTTGGTAATCCTGGGCGGAATACGACGTTTGATAGCTGAAATGAGAGCTAGATGACTGTCGTGAGCTTTTTATTTTTTAGGATTTTTTAATGTGAAATTGTGTGATTTATAAAAAATAAAATTGTTACTCGTTTTTAGAACATAGGCATTTCATGATTACGCAATAAATTGGTTTAAAAATTAAACTGTCCTGGTAAAATTTAGTCTATTTTCCGAATTTTTAGTTCCCGTGGTTCACGTTGCGTCTGTGGTGAGCAATCGTTATAAAATAAAATAGTGTAATTTCGGCACACATATATTGCTGTAGGTAAAAACGGGTTGAATTAAGTGGTTGGGTGTTAAATTGTAGTTGTAAATAGTTAAAAGACAACGCTGAAATGTGTAGGGGTCATAGCACTGCACTTAAACTCGATTAAGGGGGTCCTTTTAAAAAGTGCCGAAATTAAATGCACTTTTTTCCCCAAATTTTGCTCATTTTGATATCATTTGGCATTTTAGCTGTAATTTTTTGCTAGTTACACGTTGAACAACAAGTAAAAGCTATAATTAAAGAAAACTGTCTGGAGATAATGATAGGTTTTAAATTTTTAAAAGTGATGATTTTTTGACTGAGAAACAACCCATTGTTTGTAAAGTGCCGAAATGTGACGCAACGCAGTATCGTGAAAGCTTTAAAATGAGCTATCAAACATGAAAATCGGGCCATACAGGGAAAGGTTACATTGGAAAAACGAAAAAGTGCCAAAATTAAATGTACTACCCTAAATTGAATTGTTACTTTTAAATAGATCGATTTTAAAGATTCGGATCAACTTTATCGATTATTTAGGACCTGCCGAACGCCATGAGTTCGGCGGAGCTGTCGGAAAAGTTGGGCCTTCATTCTCTTCGGAATCGAAATTGGTACATCCAGGGGACCAGTGCTCCCACCGGGGACGGTCTCTTCGAAGGATTGGAGTGGTTGGCCACGCATTTGAAAAAGAACCGAGGATAAAACCACGCCTATACTTGCATTTAGCCACGCCTACTTCGTAGCACCTTAGTACTCTCCACATCTGTGATAATTTATTTATATGTATTTAAATTCTGTGATACAATGATTATGCTTTGCTAAAATTATATTTTGCACAAAAGATTAACTTTTTGCGATTTTTTCAAACAGGGCGTCTGAAACGCGGAAACGAAAAACGCGCTACTGCATCTATGTATAGGCACCTTGCATTGAAACGCAGTTTATACATCAAGTATGCAATATACATAAGCGTCACCATAATGGATAATTACCGTATCTCCTACTTATCTTTCGTAGTATGCAGATCAACCGATCGAAATTTCGCGCGCTTTCTATCGGTTGATCTGCATACTACGAAAAGATAGGTAGGAGTACGGTAATTATCCATTATAGTGACACTTATGTATATTGCATACTTCATGTATAAACTGCGTTTCAGTGCAAGGTGCCTATACAAACATAACACGATCAGTAGTCTTTGGACCTCTTTGTGCCTAGAGCAGTAAGACGCAATGCACGTTTCAAGATAATAATGGCAAAGGGTTAAACAACAGACTACAAGTTGATCAATTATTTGATGAAAAACCGGGGATAAACCGTCTATTGGCATTTAGCCATGCTTACTTCGTAGTCCTTTAGCACTACAGTGTAATAGTTACTTTATTTACAGCTTTAATAAAATATTTGTTCTGAAATATGCTATG
>JASAMX010030241.1:0-16031 GCA_030248175.1 Microlaimidae sp. YZB2_3 | reverse complement strand
TTAGAAAAACGCGCCTTTTCAATAGTATTAGATTGCCGTATTAACCATTTTGTGGCCAAAAATAGAAAAAGTGGCATAACAGAAAAAATCTCCTAAGTTTTTTGAGTAATTCTATATTATATATATTGTGGGGGTTTCGTGCGCGCCTTTAAAAGATATTGCAAAAACAAAAAGTGGCGCGCATCATATTTCCCCATATATAAGGAGTTTGGGGCCCCCTGATTTTAAGCAATTTTCGATTGTGTTTTTATCCTTTTTAAAAACGGAAATATTCTAAAGGTATTTTAAAAAAACAATTTTTTTTCGGCATTTTTAATGTTATTATTTTACACTCCATTAATATTAAAAAAAAACAATTATCAGGATGAAATAAAGCTTGATTTTGCTGCTTTGCTTGTCGGTTGCTTGTGGAAAACTAAAGCTTACTGTTTATGGTTTGGGTTGTTCGTGAGGTTTGTTTGTCATAATACATTTCTGAATTTATTGGTGTAGTCTCAACGTTTTTCTCTGTTTCTTGCAAAAAAATCGAGAGTTCACCAGAAAAAGTCAAAATGATTCACAATCTCCAGGTTATTCCGATACGAGTTTTGACAATGAGTAGGATTCAGGGATCTCATAAACATCTAGAGGGCGCGTTCACAATTATTGACTACCATTATTTTTGGTGGGAACTAAAGTGCGTTCGTAATCTTTTTGTTGCTCGCGCTCGTTTATCCATTTGGTGATGTGCACTGTTTTAAAGTGAATAGCAAAACTACTGTTATTAAAATAAGAAAAACAAAAACAAAACTATGAGGGAAACCGAAAAAACCCAAGATCAACACACATGAAAAAATTAGAGTAAAAATACCAGGAAAACAGTACAAAAATTATAAATTAATAAATAAATGGTTCACATGATGTGCTAAAATTAACCAAAAATAATGTAATTTTAATTAAAAAATACGTTTCGCTCCTTTTAATCTCCTAGACGTATTTTTTAATAAAACAAACTACTTGAAGGAGGCGAACAGGAGCTCGTCAGTAGGCGAATTCGCGTCTTTCAAGAAAACAAAACATGCTAAAACGCGTGCACGCAAAATAACTAAAAACAAAAATTAAAATGAACGAACAAAAAAATTTTTTTAAAAAAACGATAGAAAACTCGCGTTTAATGGATAAAAAATAAAAAAAAAATTCCTTGGAATTCAAAAATAAAATCACATGTAATTACAGAATAAAACAAATTAAAAGTTGTGGATGTAAACCATTACTGAACAGAAAATACAAACAATAGAAATTTGCATAAAAGATATGATAATTTTCTGGGACTAAAGGTTGAAAAAACAAAAAAGACCTGCCGTAAGTATATAATAAAAAAATAGACATTTAGAACAAATCGACTGAAAAAATTTTTTTAAACGGTACTTCAAAAGTACTATTAATAATATTTTTATTTTATTTTATTTATTTTAGTACCTGCTTTACGCAAAAATACCATTTAAATGATACCTCTTTTTTTAAAACGGTTTGCTGTGAGTGTCTCATGTTTTGCTATATATTTTTGTAATATTATGTTTTGATTATTATGGAAATTAATTTTTAAAATTATTTTTTAATATTATTTTTTAAATAACTCTGGCTTCCTGTCTAGAGGAATCCAAGCGTATTTTATATCGATTATGATTTATTCTAAAATTGAACAACATTTTTGTGCAAACTATGTTTAAAACTGATAGCCAAAAGTTCAACATTAAAGTTTTTCATAAATCAACCAACCCGTTGCCGAGATATGCCCCCTTAAAGTCAGATTGTTTTTGAATTCAACCACTGTTATCATGTTTAGATTAGTTTCATGCACTACGAAGCCACAAACGGTGTGCAGATGAAATTCTGCTGCTACTCCAGTGCTCAAGGTATGATACGTCGTTCGGGGCCAGTCCACCGAAAAAAAAGGATAGTCCGCGATAATATTTATCGCACTGTTATTCATCGTGCGATTTTTCTGAAAAAAAAGACATCACGTCTAACCAATACGATTCGACTTTAGACTGGACAATACCAAACAACAGATTACTGGACTAGAATAGCTAGAAAAAAAAAGCTAGACTGTATAAAGTTAGAAAAAAGCTAGACTGTATAAAGTTAGAAAAAAGCTAGACTGTATAAAGTTAGAAAAAAGCTAGACTGTATAAAGTTAGAAAAAAGCTAGACTGTATAAAGTTAGAAAAAAGCTAGACTGTATAAAGTTAGAAAAAAGCTAGACTGTATAAAGTTAGAAAAAAGCTAGACTGTATAAAGTTAGAAAAAAGCTAGACTTTATAAAGTTAGAAAAAAGCTAGACTGTATAAAGTTAGAAAAAAGCTAGACTGCACGAATTTCGGTGGACTAGCCCCCAGAATGTCCATATCCGATTGTAAGCCAGAATGACGCGGTGATATCCGATCGCCAATGGAAAACTTTTAAAACCTGGTGTCCCGCCGGTACGACGCGGGTAAGTGAATGATTTATTATTTTTGATTTATATTTATTGATGTATCTATTAACCGGTACTCTACATGCCCCTGTGCTATGCGTTCTAGAACTGTTCGGAACAGTTCTAGAACCTGTTCCGAACAGTTCTAGAACAGTTCTAGGACTGATTTGCAGTTCTCAAAATCAAAAAATAAATAAAACTCCGCAAATGATATTTAAACACATAAAGTTAGGAAAAAGTACACAATAAAATCACGTAGATAAGTGTTGGAAAATGTTTCGGTGACTGTTCTAAAGTTACAAAAAAGTACAACTTCTAAATTTTCAAATGCTGAATTTCTCACAAATTTGGGAAACTGGAAAGTACACCGACACCGTGCCGAACAGTTCCGAGCAGTTCCGAATTTAGAACTGTCCGGATAGTTTATTGTAAACCAGTAATGAACGCAGTGATATCCGATCCCGAACAACTTCTAAAACTGGTGTCTGGTAAAATGCGGGAAGTGAACCTGATTTCATTATTTTTTAGATTTATATTTATTGATGTATCTATTAAATGATTTTAACGCGGTGATATCTTACCACCAACAAATTTTTTTAAAACCTTGCGTTCTGCCGGCCGACGCAGATAAATTGTGCTTATTATTATTGATTGTTTTTAGGATTATTTTGACCTTTTGAAATCTCTTTAGTTTATGATCACAATATAAATATTAATTTTGTTGTAATACATAAGTTCGGTTTAATAATATTTATTTATTATTGGTTTATTATTTTTAATTTTTTAGAATGATTTTGACCGTTTGAGCCTTTTTTTAGTTTCTGATCACGATTCACACATAATTATTTATTGAATAATCGTTACCGTGTAAAATGTTTATTCATTTTTCAATATCTAAAATAGTTTAAAATTCTACTGAAACCGTTGTGATACTAGAAACAAACAGCGATTTGTGCTAATAAAATAATCATTACCGTTTGAATTGGTTATTGATTTTTTTTAACATCTGAAATAGCCTTAAATTCTCTACCGCAACCGTTGTGGCACTAGAAATTTTGATTTGCGTTTGTTTACTAAATAAAAAAAATCACAGATCCTTATGATAACAAATTCAAACCGGAAACAACAACAGTTAGAAAATCATGGCGATCATAAATTTGATTTTTCGTTTTCTCTGTGTTTCGCTGTGCGCATAAAGGTTTTTATATTTTAGATATCAATAATATGCGAGAGCGTAAATTACCAGAAAGGGGCTTGTGGTATTGACGCAATAAGATGCTCCCCTCTAAAAAATTGGAAAGGCGGTCGAAACGGGCATCGAACCCGAATTCTATTCCCAGGTAAAAACGTCGTTTTTTTCGTCGGAATGACTCGTAGGGAGTATATGGTACGTTGATTGTCAAAGCTAACGGATGGTATAGAAAGTGCGTTCGCAACTGTGGCCTCTCGTTATTTTTTCACAATGGAAGTGCGTTTGCAACTGTCTGGGCGTTCGCGTTCACTCCTCCATTTCGCTTTGTTTGCTGTTTTTTTAGCCAAGCATCAGTTTTTTAAAATAAGCCAGATTCTACAACAGCGATTTGATTACATAAGGTCAGAAAAATTGCATTCGCAAATATGGATTTCTATCATTTTTTGGTAATAAAAATGCGTTCGCGCTCGCTTGCCCACTTTTTTAACATTATAAACAAATTAAATCAAGCTGACACCGTAAAAATGTATGGTAACATTAGAAGACAAATTAAAATTGCGCGGTTTTGAAGTTTTTTTTAATCAAAACGTACAATTTTTTACTCCTATAAAAATGTACAAAAATTACCCAATTTTAGACGTTAAAAACTTATATAATTTATAAGAAAATTATTATGAAATTGTTAAAAAAACAATTTTTGTTTTTCATATTAAATAATTTCGGACTGAAATTTTTAGTTTTTTAAATATTCCATTTAATATTCGGAGCAAGCCGAAGCAAAAGCCTGAATCTAACCCCAAACCATATGTTTTTACTTTTGGCTCCAAAGTTCTTTTTTCGGGGCTCAAAGTTGGCAAAATTTTCCGACGGTTTTAAGTTCCATATTTCAGACCTGTACACGGTCTGGAAATGCTCCCCCGCTTTATTCGAGCATTTACCCCCCTCTGTTTTATTGCCCCCCTCCCCGCCAGAAAATGAAAAAGTACCCTAAAATTATGGCGCCATTTTTACCTATAATGACGCCATTATCGCGAATTTTTTGCAGTTTTTAGCCTATTTCAATGCATTTAAACCCATTTTAGACCTTTTTTTACCTTATTTTTCCATTTTTCCCTTTTCCCTTCTCTTTTTCTCCTTTTTTCTTTTTTTTTCTTTCTCCCCTGCTTGCCCCCTCCGTTTTATTGCCCCCCTGTTTTAAAAAAGTTGCCCCCCATGCCCCCCGTTTTGGAATTGCCCCCCTCGTTTTGGAATTCCCCCCCGATAAAACTCCGGAGGGGCAGTGCACAGGTCTGCTCCATTGACGGCTCCATAGACCATGTAGCGCTGGGTCTAATTGGTACAAGGTCTTTGGAGCTAGAAGCAGGGAACTTGGAGCCATCAGAATTTTTTTGGAAACCCTGAAGCTGCGAGCCATGCTAAATTCGAGCCTTTAAGAAAAAATGGTTTAGGTGTAGATTTAGGCTTTGCTTAGGCTTAGGTAAACTTTTTTGCGATTTTTACTGACTAAAAATTTTTACTGATTTTTAGGGTTGTAACTGACTTAAAATCGGCCAGCCTTAATTTCGGCCACCGGCTGTTATTCTTGCCATGCGCAAAGTTATAAAATGAACTGCATATAGCTGATAGATGACATGACGATCTATATAGCCATACGCAGTTCCTTTGATAAGTTTGTGCATGGCAAAAATTACAACTAAATTTAATGGTGTGTCCTTTAAGAATGCGGGGATATATTGTCTGGCTTTTTCAGTTTTTAATTGAATAAAAAATAAATGGAGGAACAATAATAGTTACAGTAAAACAATGAAATTTAATATTTTTTAAAGTGAAGTTCCGCTTTTCGGAGATCTGGAGCAGCTAACAGAGTTCTGCCTTAATATTAATTGAATTTTATAAAAAAATAATGTGTAAAGTCTAAATAATTTTTTAACATTTGTTTGTGAAATAAATGCTTTTCAAAACTATAAACACATCATTAATAGTTTTCAAAACGCTCATCTTTTTATTTAAAATTCAAAATAATTCGAAATTTCAAAATTCAAAATATGCATACGTATGCATATAACTAAAAAAAATATGCATACGTATGCATATAAAAATATGCATACGATGCATTTAGGTTGGATCCACACATATCCCGTATAATTTGTTCTTCATTTCTCATTTTTCTTTTCTTTATTAGTTAATTTTCATGTATTCTTGACATACATGTAACCGTATATTACAGTAAATAGTTTTAGGGTCGTATGCTGAAGTTGAATCCGACTTGTTTGGTTGGTTGGTTGTGTTTTGTTGATTGTTCTGTTTTTTCTGATTGTTTTTTGTCTGGTGTGCATTTTTTGTTTTTTGGGCATTTTTTTTTGGCTATATCTTGTATTGGACGGAATACGACGTTTATAGCTCAATGAGAGCTATTTATGTAGATGCTTTCGTGAGTATATAAAATGAAAAAAAGTAAAAAACTGAGATAAAATTTTACTCGTTTTTAGAACATGGGCATTTCATGATTACGCAATAAATAAGATTAAAAATTAAACTGTCCAAGTAAAATTTAAAATATTAACCGAATTTTTAGTCCCCGTGGTTCTACGTTTGCGTCTGTGGTCGGCGATCGTTATAAAATAAAATAGTGTAATTTCGGCTCTCATATGCTGTAGGTAAAAACTAAATTGAGATTAGGTGATTGTATTCTAGACACACAGTAAATATACTAACGTGTGGGGGTGGTGTGGGGCTTAGTGGTATGTTTTGTTTAGTATCATCCATTAGGATAGTAACGCAGCCAACAACAAAAACAAAAAAAAACCAAAAAAAAAAATAAAAAATAGAAAATGATGATTTATATACTAGTTTAACAGATATTTGGGCCGATATGCCATATTATTTCGGCTTTCTTTAAAAGATTATGATCTTTCGTCGTGGTTTTTTTGTGTGCCGCGTATCGTGAAAGCTTCAAAATGAGCTATCAACTTGAAAATCTGATCGAAAAGTTAGATTAGAAGTAATCTTAAATTAAATCGTCTATAACTCGAGATTAAATTGTTAATTTATGCAAATTTTCAAACCACCTCCGGATGTGGATTAAAAATTTGGGGGTTTTCCCGCTAATTTCGGATTAGTGAAGATTTAATCTGAGATCAGTCTTAATCTCACATTAACTCTGTTAACCTAGATTATCCAATCAATACTGTTAGTATGTTTACTGCGTGTCGACAATCCCTAATCTCAGATTAACTTTAAGTCGAATTAAACCTTCAGCATACCACCCCTGGATGTCGGATATACATCATAAGCGGTTTAACTACGACGCGTCAATTGACATACAAGAAAAATTAGGTCGGTGGTCCCACAACGAAATAAAGTTTCTCTCAAATTAAATGCATTTTTTGTATTATTGTTGAAACTGGAAATACTATATACAAAGAAAACATCTACTTGAAAAATTTTAGTTGTCTTTTTGTATTTAATTAAGCATCGCAAAATGGTTTTTTTCTGATTAACCAAAAAAATTTACATATGAGAAACCTTATTTACGCTTAATATAGCTCTAAATAATGATCAAAAAATCACAGAATACTCGAAATTATTTTAATATAGTTGTTTAATCTCTGGTTTTCGAAAAAATTTGGTAAAAATCATTGGTTTTATACCAAATTCTGATTTCGCGGCGAGACCGCGGGCCCAAATTTTTGTAATGCTAGGTAGCTCCATTTAAAAACAGTAAAAATACTCCTAAAAATGGAAAAAAGAAGAGCTTAAACTACATTTCCCGCAGTTAATTAACGAGTGGAGCTCTGGAGCTCCCTGTGTTTTAAAAGGCCTGAGCGTGATATTTTTACGTCAATCTTATATTCTGGAGCTACTCCAATATTATATTCTGGAGCTTCAGCCATTTAAAGCGAAAGGAGCTCCGGAGCTTTACTTTTTAAATAAAAAACGTAAAGCTTATTTATTCTTGAAATAACTCATTAATTCATGAATATATCACGATAAAACTCCTGAATAACCCCTAACGGTGTTTTAGATAAAGATCCAAACGGATCTTCAGAAGAAATAGAAACAAAAATAGAAAATCTCGAAGGAAACGAAGGATTCGAAGGTTTCGAGGGTTTGTTGGAACTGGCTCATGAAAATTTCTCGAATATTTGAAAATTTTTCAACTAAATACCGCATATAACATAAAAATAAAAGAAAAACATGCAATTTGATATCTTATTTGGAAACTTTTGGTATCCCAATTAACGTACGCTCGTAGGTCAGACGCGCTATCTAATTGGGGTTTTCGAGTGCTCCTATTAGAGCCCTGTTTTTGTGGAAGTGAGATGTCTGATGACTCTTATTAGGACAACTTAGGGTAAGTTCTTATTTAAAAGCACGTACCAATAAGGACACGCCTTAATTAGGGTGATTTTTCCTCAATAAGGACATAACCTAATTAAGGCACATCTCATTTAGAGTTCTGAAATGCCCCAATTCGGTCGAGTTATAGTTAAAGCGTGCCCCATTTGGGGCAATGAATATGTCAATATATGCACTAACATATTTTTCTTTTATTTTCATGTTATATATTTTTGTAAATACCGCGCGTTTCGTGAAATAACAGCCGGTCTGTAAATAATTTACAATATTTTTTTTTAAGAAATAAAGTTTTCTTGGGTTTTTATTTTATCCGGAATATTACTGTGGGACTTAAAAAAATAATAAATATGCTATACTGCACAAATGTAGGGGCTGTCTGTTTAAATGTAAAAAAGCACCCTGGCATTTTAGGAGCTCTAAAATGTAATTTGGTATTCGTTATTACGTGATCACGTTTTGCTCCGTGGGATAGGTTGTCGGAGGAGCTGAATATTCTTGCCGTTTAGACGTCCCGCCCCAACAAACTCATGGAACACATCTTTTTCATGATCGCCCATTCTTTGCGCTGATTGGCTGCGCTCGCCGTTATTCCGTGAAAACAACGTGAGAAATCGTCAGTTCCGTGCTCTCCCTTTGGGTTCCGCGCTTTTCGTCAATCAATATGAAATGAATGAATCAAAACAAACAGTAATAATTTAAAAACAAACTTAAACGATTAGATAAATCATTATTTAAGTCAGAAAATAAAAAAGGAGAGCGCGGAATCGACGATTGCTCACGTCACTTTCACGGAACAACGACGAGCGCAGCTAATCAGCGCAAAGAATGGGCGATCATAAAAAAGATCTCCTTAGCTTTTAAAACCGGCTTTGTGCGTTCATTGGTTTAAAAAAAATTAAATTCTAATTTTAAATTTAAATCGGCTGACTTTTTGAGACCTTCTAACACTAAAAATTTCCGAATAAAAAGCGGGTTTAGACTAGAGTGAGTCACAGTCATTAGGGTTTTTTACATACTGACTGATGCCCATTGTGAACCGAGACAGCTCAGAAACATTTGGTCGTAAATCGCGTTCGCATCTCAACTATATTGACTGCAGTTATCTGTCAAAAATCAAATTATGTTTGCAATGTTAAAATGAACGTGAATGGTTTTGTTAAGTTGAGCATTAAAATTCTTGCAAAAACAAGCATAGTAAACTTAAATCAATCAATTAACCCGTGTGTAGCTTATGATTTAAATTATTAAGCTCGCCATTTACAAAAAAACTTGTCTATTTCATAGTTGACAGGCTTAAATCTTTAATATAAGCCATATTTTAAAAGTTAAACTGTTGCATGATTTCTAAACAATGACAAGGTTTCTGAGAATGGTGGATTGAAATAAGTGAATCTCTTGAACAAAAATTTTACGCTTATTGATAATAATTTGGTAGCGTAAATACGTACAATTATTCGAATATTCAAAAAATATTGAAAGTAACTGATTTAAATCGGCCACCCTTAATTTCGGCCACCGCTTATTATTGTTGCAATTTGAAAAATTAAGAAATGAAATGCGTATGGCTAGATATATTGCAAAAATAACAGCCGGTAGCAAAAATTTTGAAAGTAACTGATTTAAAAATTTTTGAAAGTAACTGATTTAAAAATTTTGAAATTTTGAAAATTTTAAAAATTTTGAAAATTTTGAAATTTTGAAAATTTTGAAATTTTGAAAGTAACTGATTTAAAAATATAAATGCGTATAATGAAAATTTTAAAAATTTTGAAATTTTGAAAATTTCAAATTTTGAATTTTAAATTTTAAATTTTGAAAATTTTAAAATTTTGAAAGTAACTGATTTAAAAATATAAATGCGTATAATGAAAATTTTAAAAATTTTGAAATTTTGAAAATTTTGAAAATTTTGAAAATTTAGAAATTTTGAAAATTTTAAAATTTTGAAAGTAACTGATTTAAAAATATAAATGCGTACAATTATTCGAATATTCAAAAAATATTGAAAGTAACTGATTTAAATCGGCCACCCTTAATTTCGGCCACCGCTTATTATTGTTGCAATGTGAAAAATTAAGAAATAAATTGCGTATGGCTAGATATATTGCAAAAATAACAGCCGGTAGCGAAAATTTGGGCTTGCGGAATTTAAGCTTTTGTGATTTTTACCGCTGCAAATCCGCAAAAGGGATTCCGCGCCACCGCTGCTCAATATCGAACTCTGCGTTTCGCTTTCAGCCCGCGTAAAGTTTAACGCGGAATTCCTTCTCCAGATATGCAGTGCTTTTTTGACGACAAAATTCCAAACGTTTATGTTATGTTATCATATTACAAATAAAAAAAATTTTTTTTTAAATTACAAAAGATTAGTAAACAAATTTGAATTAAGAGCTAACAAGCTTGTATTAATTATTTCATAATGAGATTTTTTGACAGCGGAGAACTGGTTTTTTTCTCTGTTTTCAAATAAAACGTCATTTAAGCAAATTATTTGCATTTTGTAAGGATTGTGCATTAGAGGCAACAAATATCCTCTTGGAAACTTTTATAAAACTATAAGAACTTTTATAAAACTATAAGAATTCACATGTGTCTTATTTTTAATAAAGCTAGCCCAGCACCCGCAGTTGATTCACTTTTTAAGTGGAGCGTCCTAGATAGGTTTGATAAACATAAATTTTTTAACCATTATTATGAAATATAAAATTTTTTAAACCTAATTAATGAACGGTATAAACGGTTGCATGGAAAACCGTGCAACCGTATGCAAAATATATAATTTTTTAAAATCACATTTCAAACGGTTGCATTGCAAACGGTTGCATGTAATTTCAAAACACATCCAACCGTTTGCATGTGTTTTTTAAAACACATGCAACCGTTTGCATGTGTTTTTAAATTACATGCAACCGTTTGCATGTGTTTTTAAATTACATACAACCCTTTGCATGTGTTTTAAAATTACAAGCAAACGGTTACATGGGATTTCGAAAATTATGTATACGTATGCATGTGTTTTAAAATTAAAAAAAAAAATTCGTGAGAAATTTTTTTATTAAAAAATAACAATCTCTGTAAAAACATTTTGCAATTAATCTTTGGCCGTCAAAAGTGGTCATAACTGGCGCAATATTAGAGTAATTTTAAAAACCAATATATCAATTTGTTCGTATTTTAATGAAAAATTCAATAATGTTTTTAGATTTTTAATTTTCTTATTTGTTTAACCTGATAATTAACAATATACAAAACATCAATAAAAACGCACAAAATATATTATTTTGAAACAAGCATAAAAGTGATATTTAAAAAAATTCGTAGGAAAATAAATATGAATACATATATCAAAATAGGTCGACGATTCATTAAACTGAAACTGTTTTAAAATAAAAGCCAGAAATAAAAGCATTCTTATTTTTGTTTTAAAAATTTTGTTACAACAATAATGGCATGAGAATATGTAAGTGTTTTTTTTCTATTTGCATTTAATCTTCAATATTTATCGCAAAAAATTAAGAATTAAAATTACAAAATCACAAAATAATTCTAGAATAAGAACTTAAAAATACGTAAAAAATCAATAAAATTAAGAAGAAAAAGACAAAAAAAGCGTACGATTTTAATGATTTATTTTATGATACTTCGTCATTTCTTGTCGTTTGTATATTTTTTTATTCGCCTTTTTAGTTTCTAGTGGAAAGGAAAGGAACGGTTAAAAATTAACCCACACTTGCACGGGAATAGGGGAAGTGAAATTTTATTAAAACAATCAATGATTATGAAATAAATTTTTAGTAAAATGATCTGTTTTTTGTTAGCTACTGGTGATTTTGATGATTGATTTTTTTTGTGAAAACCTTAACCCTGTTTCGTCAAAATATCATTAATGGTTCATGAAATATAATATATTAAATTTTAAAAATAATGTATTTCGGCGATTCTGTACTTAAAAGAAGTCTCAATGAGTATAAAAATTGGGGTTTAACATTTAATAAAACATTTAACACCAAAAAATTGTCGAGCGGGCAAAAAACAGTCCACTATGCATTTTTACTTTTTTTCATAAAAAAATCTAATAAAGCATTCTCAACAACTTTTTCAAACAGTCTCCTAACAAAGACAAAAAGAAAAAAAATTAAATCATTTAAAAAATAACAATTTTAAACACCTTCCGTTTTTATAACTGTAATATTAGAAACGGCGAACAATTTTTATCATTTTTATATGCTTTAAAAACAGTATTATAGCTATTTAAAAAAATTATATTTGAATGTGTATTAATATCAATAATACCAAGAATATATGAAAATTAATTAATAAAGAAAAGAAGAATGAGAAATAAAGAACAAATTATACGCCTAAAGTGTGGATCCAACCTAAATGCATACGTATGCATATGTTTATATGCATACATATGCATATATTATGCATACGTATGCATAAATTTATATGCATGCATGTTTTTTTAGTTATATGCATACGTATGCATTTTTCCGCAAAGTATATGCATACGTATGCATTTTTTTGAAATTTTTATGCATACGTATGCATTTTTTCTAACTTTTATGTATACTTATGCATAAAAGTTGCAAAAGAATGCATACGTATGCATATACTTTCCGGAAAAATGCATACGTATGCATATAAATTGCAAAATATGCATACGTATGCATATAAGTTGCAAAATATGCATACGTATGGATATCTTTGTAAAAAACAAAAAAGAAGATATCCATATGTATGCATATTTTGCCACTTATATGCATACGTATATGCATTTTTTGAAACTTTTATGCATACGTATGCATATACTTTGCGGAAAAATGCATACGTATGCATATAACTAAAAAAATATGCATACGTATGCATATGAATTTATGCATACGTATGCATAACATATGCATACGTATGCATATAAACATATGCATACGTATGCATTTAGGTTAGATCCACACATAGCCCGTATAATTTGTTCTTCATTTCTCATTCTTGCTAATATCTGGACAACCGCTAAAAATTAATTTTTTTTTAACACAATTTTTTACTTAGTAAAACCTTACGCATCGATTGATACAAAAATCCAAGCGAAACAAAATTCGCTATGAATTAGTATACCGCCCCTTTAAACATGTAGTTTTTACACCTTTTTTAAATTACCAGTAGCCCGTGTCAGCCATACGGCTGACAAATAATTTTTCCCGCATTTTTTATATTCATTTACTAATTTATTTTTTTCAAAATTCAACCCTTTTATGCCATTCCCGTGACTGTAAGCTTTACAGTGATACCTCAGTTACCCACTCTAATTTTAGTTGGGGAGAAGGGTCTTTCTCTCTTTTGGTGAAAATATGTTGTCCAGCATAAAGATGTCCGTGTTATTTTTTTATTAATTTCAACCAACTTATGATGCTCCCTGAACTATAAGGTTTCCCATAATATCTCATTTATCCTCATTTTCGCTGTGGTTGGAGAGGAAGGTTCCTCCATCTTTGGTAAAAAATATGTTGTCCAATATAAAGATGTCCATGTTATTTTCTTAAAATTTTAACCCTATTATGACATTCTCCAGACTGTAAGATTTGCAATGATACCTCATTTAGCTCAATCCGTTTTGTGGTTGAGGAGAAGGGTCCTTCCTTTTTGTGAAAATGCGTTGTCCAGCATAAAGATGTCCTTGTTATTTATTTTTTGAAAAATTTAATCTTTTTATGACATTCCTTGAAATTCAAGCTTTGCAATTATATCTTATTTAGCCCAATTGTTTTTGGGGTTAAGGAGAAAGCTCATTCCTCCCTTTAGTAAAAAAACGTCCAGCATAAAGATGTCCATTTTCATTTTTCCAAAAACATAATATTCTGGCTTTACATTGGCGAATTCCTCTTACCAATAAGTTTGAGCCAATTTGAAGATAAAAATTTTTCAATTTTCAAAGTCCATAGGGCCCTGTTTTTGTGAAAATGTGTTGTCCAACCAAAAGATGTCCATGCAATTTTTCTTTAATTTCAACCCCTTTATGACATTCCCCTGTCTGTAAGCTTTGCAATGATATCTCATTTACCCCAATCCCTTCGCTGGTTGAGGAGGAAGGTCGTTCCTCTTTTTAGTGAAAAAACGTTGTCCAGCATTAAGATGTTCATGTTAATCTTACCAAAAAACATGACATTTTGGTTTTACATTGAATAATTACTCTTATCCATAAGTTCGAGCCAATTCAAAGACAAAAAAATTTCACTTTCCAAAATCCATAGGTTTCCCCTTTTTGTGAAAATGATTTGTCCAGACTAAAGATGTCCATGCAAATTTTTTTCTAAATTTAAACCTTTTTATGACATTCTCCCGACCGTAAGCTTTGCAATGATATCTCATTTAGCCCAATCTCTTTTGTAGTTGGTGAGCAAAGTAGTTCTCTTCTTTAATGAAAAAACGTTGCCCAGTATAAAGATGTCCATGTTCATTTTTCCAAAAATCATGATATTCTGTTTTTACATTGCCTACTTACTCTTTCTAATAAGTTTGAGTCAATTCTGAGTCAAAAAATTTTTTAAGTTCCAAAATCCATAGGGTCCCTTTGGTGAAAACGCGTTGTCCAGTTTAAAGATGTCCATGTAAGTTGTTTCAAAATTTCAACCCCCTTACGACATTTCCTGGGGTATAAGCTTTCCAACGATACCTCATTCACCTTAATCCGTTGGGTGGTTAGGGAAGAGTTAGGGAACACACAGACTCACACACACACACACACACACACACACACACACACACACACACACACACACGCACGCACGCACACACGCACGCACGCACGCACGCACGCACGCACGCACGCACGCACGCACGCACGCACGCACGCGCGCACGCACGCACGCACGCACGCACGCACGCACGCACGCACGCACGCACGCACGCACGCACGCACGCACGCACGCACGCACGCACACACACACACACACACACACACACGCGCGCACGCACGCACGCACGCACGCACACGCACACACACACGCACGCACACACACACACACGCACGCACGCACGCACGCACGCACACACACACACAGACACACACACACACACACACACACACACACACACGCATGATTTTTGTTGTCGGTTCGTTATATTTGCGCGTCTTTTTTTATTCGTCTATTTATATATAGATTTATTTTGCTAATTATTTAAATAATTAAGAATTTATAAAAACGTAATTGTGAAGAATTAATTAAAAAACATTTTTTAATAATTATTTATTTGCGCGTTAACTTTTTTTATTTGCTATATTTATTTTTTTATACGCAATCGTAAAACTCCCAAAAACATTTTTTAATAATTATTTATTTGCGCGTTAACTTTTTTTTATTTAATAAAAAGTAAACTAATTTTAAGAATTTATGAAAATGAAGAATTGTGCGTTTTTACGGAATATAAATGAACATTTTAAAACATGATAATAACAATAAAAATTATTCTCGCTCATCGCGACAATAAATGGGATTTATCAGACTTTCTAAAGACTTTGAATAGCAGGTTTGCTATTTCAAAAAAAAAAAATTGATAAAATAAATTAACCGGTTTTTTTCGCTATGCACCAACTCGTTAAAAATTTATTGCGTTTGGTATTAGCGCCAATGAAAAAATTGCAGCTCAATAACAGTGCATAAAATATATGTCAGAATGAATTAGCATCACTTGCTTTTATTACAATAAAATAGATTAATATGCTTAACTAAAAATTTTAATCGAATAAAGTTAAAATAATTTTTTTATAATGACAATAAAATGACAATAAAATAAATTGACAATAAACTAGATTTTAATTTACAAAAATTATAATTGATCAGAATCAGCAAAGTATAAAATCACCAATCGGCAGCGAAAAACAACATTGTCACGTCGCTTTTTATTCTATTTTTAATTGTCAGCTTTTGCTTGCTAAATATTTTTAATCGAATCATGAAATTGGCTGTTGTAATCGCCGTCTGCTTTCTTTTCGGCTTTTCTCGCGGACAAATCTGCGTGACTGAAAGC
>JASAMX010030240.1:0-10977 GCA_030248175.1 Microlaimidae sp. YZB2_3 | reverse complement strand
GAATTGAATTGAATTGAATTGAATTTTATTTTGTTAAAATAACAGGAAACATACATAAGCTAGTTAAAACTGCACTTGAAATTGTATGTACCATTTACATAATTAAAACCAAAAAAAATAAAAATAAAATAAAAGATAAACGCGTTTAAAAGTTTCGTATTTGGCGTTTAATGAAAAACAACTTCTGCAAAAAAATTAGCGTTGGAAAAACTTATCAGTGGATCGAAGAACAAAAAGAACACAAAAAATTGAACGCAAAAAAACTCGTCTTACTGGTTTACCTATATTCCATGTTGTAACAATTAAAACGGTAAAAAGTTATATTGAATAACGTGTAAAAACAAATTTTCTACTTTTTGTTGAGAAATAAAATCTGTAACAAGCAACTCGTCCTTACTATGGCAAAATGAGCCACTGTCATTATAAAATACACGCGACTTCTGCAAAAAAATTAGCGTTGGAAAAACTTATCAGTGGATCGAAGAACAAAAAGAACACAAAAAATTGAACGCAAAAAAATTACCTTACTGGTTTACCTATATTCCATGTTGTAACAATTAAAACGGTAAAAAGTTATATTGAATAACGTGTAAAAACAAATTTTCTACTTTTTGTTGAGAAATAAAATCTGTAACAAGCAACTCGTCCTTACTATGGCAAAATGAGCCACTGTCATTATAAAATACACGCGACTGTGACTCATTCTGTAGTTAACAGGGTCCTGATTTAAATTAAAAATAAGTCACAGGCACACATATTTTATACGAACTCTGACTCATTTTGCCGTAGTAACAACGAACTGCTTTTCGCTTTTATCACGAAAAACGAAATTACAAATGTTATTTTGAAAGCCGAAAAAATCATATCAGCGCAGTCCGCGGTTTTTACCAGCAGAAGTAAACAGCTAAAAAAATAGGACTTCAAAAAAGGGAAAAGAAGAATTGGAAAAATAGGGATTAAGTGCGAGAATTCCGCCTGGAAAATGCAAATTACGGATTATGAAAAGAAAATCTTGTTTGCACAAACTTGTCGGCGCTGAAACTTCCAAAAAGAGCAAACCAGACTAAACTCAGCTTAACCCCGATATTTTTCCCCGTTGTTTTTTTTTGTATTTTTTGTTTAAAGACTGAAACGGTTATGCGAAAACTGAAGTCATACACGCAAAATCCACACGTAAGATTTATCCCAAATACAAAACTGAAGGCCATTTATAATTACAAATAGTTAACAACAATTAATTATTTCAAACAAAAAAAGGTGTAGTGCCCAAAAAATCTCAGCGAACGCAAAATTAAACTTAGCTTTTTTTTCTCAGCTGACCAATCACAGAATACCTCGGAGAAGAGAGAGGAGGTTGCCTCGGATGCGGGTATGGAACGGCGTTTAGCACCCCGGGGTAACTTTTAACCGCGCGTCAGAATGCGACCGCTGGTCTCAATCTCGAGGTATCTAGGACCAGTTTGTTATTGTTTTTTACTTAGTTGGTGAATGGTGACACAATATTTCGCTTTATTGTGTTACCATAATTAAACAAAATATTTTTCAAAATTTTATTTGTTTATAAAAATAGCATATAATTTATACCGTGCGGTACAATGGACTACCAAACCAACGTTAGATCCAGAATAATATTTACGTTTTTGTTTGTTTTTATCACTTCGAGCTGCAGCATATGAATTCGTGGTGTATTTTTATTTTTCCTTTAAATTATTACTAATAGATCTATCAGGTCACACTGAGAAAAAAATTACATTATACCAAAAATTAATTCCCAACGGTTATCGCGTTATTAACTAGAATACCGCATGTTTATTTCCAATGTTATTTTTTAAAGACCATTGTTCAAAAGAAAACATTTTTACCGAACGAATATTAAAAATCTTAATGAAATCATGCTAGGGTATTTAAATTTGGTTAAATTCAAAAAAGTTATTTAATAAGTGCTGCCATTAAAAAAACTGTTTTTTTTACAATTGGTGTTTTTTTTTTGTCTGTGGTTATATATAATAAAAAAAATAAAAAAAAATTTTCGTATAAAAAAAAATTCACTTCTTTTAATTTTACATTTTGTATTTATAAACATGTTTTAAACACAACATAAACCAAACATCATTTTTTTAATGATCTTTTTAAAATGGCATTATTGATCGAATACTTTTCAGAATCGAACCAAATTTAAAATTAAGCTTTTTGGTGATCTATCATGAATTCTATTAAGTTTTGTTAATATCCGTTAGTAGAATTTTTTTTTTGAAAATTGGTTCATAAAACAATATTACCAAGCGGTATTCTTGTTAATAACTCGTTGACTGTTAAGAATAAATTTGTTGTAATACAATTTTTCTCAGTGTGGCATGATACTTCGATTAAAAATGAACTCTATCAGGGTGAAAATAGGTAGGTGGTAAAGTAAAGTAACCACTTGTTCTTCAAGAAAGTATCACGTGAAGAAAAACGCTTGACGCAACTTAATAATAATTGGTTACATCACCACAGACAACTTTTTTGATTATTTTTATTTTCGCGCGTTTAAACGCAGTTTGACCAAAAGGTGGGAGGCCTTCTTCCCAACCACAAAACGGATTGTGTTAAATGAGGTATCATTGCAAAGCTTACAATCTGGAGAATGTCATAAATGGGTTGAAATTTAAAAAAAAATAACATAGACATCTTTATACTGGACAGCATATTATTACCAAAGAGGGAAAGGCCTTCCTCCCCAATCACCAAAAAGATTGGGGTAAATGAGATAATATGGGTAAACCTTATAGTTCAGGGAGCATCATAAGGGAGTTAAAATTATTAAAAAAATAACATGGACATCTTTATGCTGGACAAAATATTTTCACCAAACGAGGGAAAGACAAACAAAAATTGGTTACTGTTACTTAATTAAGGCAATTAATTTATATATTCGTTTTATTTTTGAACAAACACCAGTCGTCATATCACACTTTTATATTAGAAAACATGGCTTTGGCTTTTAACTTTTTCTTACACAAGTAGCCCTAGCCCGTGTCAGCCATACGGCTGACAAATAATTTTTCCGGCATTTTTTATATTTATTTACTTTTTTTTCAAAATTTAAATTCAACCCTTCTATGCCATTCCCTTGACTGTAAGCTTTACAATGATATCTCAGTTAACCCGCACTCCATTTTGTCGTTGGGGAGAAGGGTCTTTCCCTCATATTTCCAATCCAACCTATTTTTGCGCTCATGTTAATATTAAGTGAAATGAAACGAGTCATAACCGATCAAAACTTTACTGAATTTTCAGGAAAAAAAGCCTTAGCTCAAATATTATTTTCAATTATCGGATAAAATTTATTTAGTCTGCTAAAAAATTCAATGCCTTATTATTAGGAACCGCTCCTAAAGTTAATATCTTTCAGGGGTGTTAATTATGTTTAATGTTGACGCAACCAGACTGGAATATCACCCGGAGCTGAGGCAAAAACAATTCGATCGCATAATTTTCAATTTTCCTCACACGGGTGGAAAAACAAACTTACGAAAATGTCGGTCCTTGCTGAAAGCTATATTCTTAAGGTATGTTAATACTTTTTGTTGTTTTTTTAAGTCATAAATTGACGACAAAACTTTAAAACAGATTATACTTAGAAAATTAAATAAAAATTGTAATGTTCCTTAAATTTGCAACTGCAGACATTTTATTTAAAAATTTCATTAGCTCAATGGGTTTTGTTCTCACAAATGCATACCTTAGAATCTCCAGAAGTAGGTACAGGTGGGCCATGCATTTTACGAATGTGCGTGTGGGTGGGTGACTTCTGCAAAAATTTTAAAGAGCTGAGGCATCTATACATAAGATAAGAATAGAGAAAATAAGATTAAATGTTGTTTACTCAAACGTCATTTTTAAAATAAATAATTTCTACGTAAAATTTATCTTTTTGTTTATATCATAGAAAAAATTTTTGGCTACAATCACATTATTACACTTGAAATCTTTTTTAGAGGCAGTTTAGTTTAGTTTTGAATTCGTTTTTTTTTTCTTAAATTTGCCGAAATTAGAGAAATAAACCTCTTTCTTTTTTGCATCTGAAATTAAACCCCCCGTTTCGAATTGTGTAAGGATAACTTTAATATTCCTTATGATCCCATCCCAAGTATGTTTTGACTACCCTTTTTGAGGGCTTGAGCTAAGAACCTGGTCCAACAAAAATGTGGTATATATTAATAGTATATACTTAGACTAGACCGAGATGTAGATAAAAAAAATTTATTATCGTACCTCGCAAGTAATAGATCTTGTTGTAGTACTAGCCAACGGCTTAAAGCAGATGGGCTGTTACAAATTGCTTTGACGGAAGGTCAGAGCGGTATTTCTGAGCAGTGCTTAATCAAACCGAGCTCTTCAAAAGAAGTAAATCTCACCAATTCCGAAGGTCTGCTTGTGCTACCGCCTCACAAAAAAGACAGCTGGCAAGCCGTTTATATCGCCGGCTGCGCCGGGTTATTGCTGGAGAGCTGCGTTAGTTTTGACTCTGCGGCCTATGCGGACTATACACCGACCGGTATGCGATCGGCCGCCAGAGGTTTCCGCACCGAAAACTCCCAGCTTTTGACGTTTAAACGGGCGCCTCAACTGTCGGAAACCGTGGGAAATGACGCCGTTTTATTGGAGCGCGAAATGGAAATAACCGGACGGATTCACCCATTCAGGCCCTATTTTGTTCACGATCTGTCGGCCTGGACTGTGCCTAGGTAGTTTTGTGCTAGTTTGCAAATTTTGTGCTTGTTTTACTGAGTGCGAAAATTCTCACCATCACAACCATGTAAAGAGTCTATTTATATAAAGCGTAAGAAAGCTCAACTAACATAAAAAATAATTTGCTATTTTTTTATACTTTTTTATTGTTTATTTTTAAATAGTTTAACATTTTTAGCGATTACTAAATTTTGTTAAAAATTGTATCAAATAAGTAAAAGGTAATTTTAGTTTGTAAAAAAAACACTGTGGCATTTAGTTTATGTTAAAGTGTTGTATATAATCATTCACTGATCGAATAGAAAGTATTTTTGGATTTAGGTGTGGTGAACACCCGGAAAAAGGTTTAGCCACCTGCTGAAAATTTCTCAAAAGTTATCACTCTCCAAAAATCCTATTTTGAGCGTTTTTAGTACTTACTGGAAGACTTCGTGAATTTTAAAGAGACGTTTGTATTGTAGTTGACCTGAAGTCTTTACAAAAAGATATTTACTAGAATTTCCTAACTCAAATTTATTTAATAGCTTGACATCGTTGATTGGTGAACTGGAAATTCACGTGAAGAAATTAAGCAAAGGCTTAGTGAAGTCAGTTAAACATTTGCCGGAACTGGACTACACGTGCCCTATGACCGGGAAATTCAGCTTGTTATTAAGGTAAGCAAGAATGCACTTTAGGTCAAAGATATGTAATACCCCAATTATTAATTAAAATAAATTATTTAGTTTTAATAGTTTTATTAATTTTTAAAATTCTTTATCTAACAGTTTTATCTTCGTTTCTAGAGATCTTAGTTGCATTCCTGGTGGGCCTATAAAAAGGTGTAGCAAGTTGGTTGGGGTATTGGAAACTTATTCTGAGTTGCTGATCGGTTTCTGTATCGATCATTGTCCTACTCCCCTACTTCTCGCCTCAAGCACCAAGGTCTTCCAAGCTCCCTAGGAGCGAAGATTGAGAGTTCGACAGATCTCTTCTTATCGGAATTTTGTCAGAACTTAACCGCCTCCCGCTCCTTCCAAGCTATGCCAGCCCCTTAGGAATCTTGCCCCGGTAGCTGTAAATATTAACCTAATAAAACTATAAAGCAGTGAACGCGACTAAACTTAGAACTACATCACAGACAAGCAAACAGACCTTTTTACAGAACTTTGTAGCTGGTAGAACGTACGCTACAGGAGCCTGGCAGCACACTAAATTTTTGTCAAATAAAAAAATGTAACAAAAAAATGTCATACACAAACACTTGTGCAATTAAAAAATGTTAAAATAATAATTAATAATATTTTTAATTAATCATTATAATAGTTTTGGTATCACTGATATGCGTTTTATTCACTTGTTTACTCTGTGCATATGAACTCAAAGTAAAAGCGTTAAAACCATGAGCGGTTTTTAGTTTCTGCAAAATGAATATAAGTAAAATACTTTTTTACAATGAAGATTGTAGGTGGGTTATACACCAAACTTTTTTAAATGTATTGGTACACAATTTAGTATAATTATTAACATTAGTTAAAAACACATAAATTAAAATAAAATATTTCTCTACTTAAATTGTTCCGTCGCGTAATTGCTTTATATAAGTGTAACCGGAAACACGTGTGAAGAGTTTACTTTCGAAGTTTACGGGCTTAAAAGAGCACTGTCACAAATTAAATTCCTATATCGACCGAACAGGACTGCTCCTTTAATACCAAACCTACTTAATTCAAATTTGGTTTGTGGAGTGCTCCAATACAAGGCTACAGCAGTTTTAAATTTCAGCTCGATCTGTTCAGTATTAAAGGAGTAATGTGTTTTGCGCGATATGAGAATATGTGACAGTGCTCCTTTAATTCTTGTAAAAGCCAACTTTTTCACAAATTTTATTGTTTTAATTTTTGTGCTCGAGTATTTTCGTTGTCAGTTTGCCTTCACAAACTTGTGACAAAACCTATAACATAGGGGTTAAAACAATAATCCCTTATTCCTCCTTCAACCACGAGTTGAGATGGTGTAGCTACCTACTAAAATGCAAATAACTAAAGTTTTACTTCCAGAAAAAGAAGGCGTAAATAAAATTATTAGTAAAATTTGCAAAAAAAATCTGCTTATATTTGATTTCAAAATTAAATGTCAGAGCATCTTGTGATAGCTTAATAATTTATTTTGTGTTTTTAGATTTATTTGGCAGTCTTGGAACTATGCAGTAACAAAAGCCACAATTTCAAAATTACAATTAAAGCTTAGAAGTGATTTGAAAAACTTATTTAATGATGTGTATAAAATAGATTTTGAACTTCGGTAATAAAGATCCTAATAATAATAAAGTTTTATCATCAACAGTTTAATTTTCTAACTAACACTTCTTATAACACTTCTTTTTAACGTCTAAGCTAATCAGCTGCGCGCAAAACATGTTCATGAAAATTAAACGACACCGTATGCAAATTATTTTTACGTGGGATTTATGGACCTACCTAGCATTACAATAATTTAGGTCTGCGATCTCGCCGCAAAATCAGAATTCGTTATGAAACCAATGATTTTTAAAAATGTTTTCGAAAACTGGTGATTAAACAACTATATTAAAACAATTTCGAGTATTTTTTTAATTTTTAACCATTATTTAGAGCTATATTAAGCGTAACTAAGGTTTGTCATATGTAAATTTTTTGGTTAATCAGAGAAAAAAAAACATTTTGTGATGCTTCATTAAATACAAAAAGGCCACTAACATTTATCAAGTAGATGTTTTATTTGTATATAGTATTTCTAGTTTCAAAAATAATACAAAAAAATGCATTTGAGAGAAACTTTGTTTCGTGGTGGGACCGCCTACCCAATTTTTTTATGCTATATAGGTCCATAAATACTAAAATCTGTTAAAAAATGATTAAGGTTTAAAAATATTACAATGAAATATTATATTTGGCTTTCAGTTAACACAAAAAAGTAATGTTCATCAATCACGTCATCACTACTTCCGATACCATAAAAAAACAACCAGTCTTTTAAAAGTAAGAGATAAGAAATGCCACTTGGTAGTATATCAGAACAAATTTTCTGTGTATTCCCTAAAATTTGAGCACGATTGCCCGGTTTTTGAGTTTTTTAACTTAAAATTTGTTCAAAGTCCTGTTTACAGATCGCATTTAAAATTTAGCAACGCTTCAAGCTCTCTTGCTGGCAGCAACAACTTTATAAATTTAAAAATTTTGCACGAAAAATAAACTTTTTTTCATTTTTTTTATTTCAAATATTAAAAAGAGTTTAACTAAAATGTAAAATAAATTTTCGTTGAAATTTGCAAATACTTTTTCAAGCCATGCAAAATTTTGCCATAGGTCATAATGGATTATTTTTATGGACTTTTTGGTAATCAACATGACGTAATTGACAAGGAGTTCGAGGATTGAAACGCTTTTTGTAAATATTAGAATCTAATTCACAAAAATGAAGTTTGGCCTGTGCATAATATAACTTGTCTGCAGAAAATATATTATTCTATTAATCTGGAATTATGCGATATCTATTATGAAGGAAAATTTCTCTGTTCCAATGGGCAGATAGGAAAAATGGAAATTAGTGATGAAGGAAGCGAAAAACTTACATTATAAAAAGTAGGATTTTTCACAGTTCAGTGTCATGTTTCTAGTGCTGATTCATCTCCCAATTAAGGCTGGTTCACATCAGAGTGATAAAATGATGATAAAGCGTTCACAGCGGAATAATAACGCTTTCTCACGGAAGTGACAGGGAGGTCTCGTTCACTCTTGAATTACAATCAGTTGTGAAAATTTGCAACGTTTTTACAAATTAAAATAAATTTTAATTTCTTTGGGCCAACCTGGCATAACAAATTAGTTCCGCCACGAAATCAACATTCGTCCTATTAGCTTCTACCGAGTTTTTTCAAAAGCTGGAGAATTAAGAATAGTACTAAAATAAAAAAATTTTTGTAATTTTTAGCCATCATAAACTTTTTTTGTATAAGCTAGTTTTTTTCATATCTAAATTTGTTGGAATTATTAAAAAAAGAAAAACTTTCTAATGGTTTCACAAATAAAGCGGCTGATATTCTTACAATAAATGTAATATAATTTTTACCACATCAAATTAAAAAAAAAAACGAATAAAATACAGATTTTACGATGCGTTTTTATTTCGCAGCGGGACCATCGCCCCACAATTATGTTTTAATAGTTTTGTTTAGTTTTTTGCTCAAATTAATGTTTTTTCTATTAATTGTTTTTATTGTTTCCTATGATAAAAACTTTTTTTAAGTATTTTACGAGATATATTATTTATTTCTATGGACCTACATAGCATTACAAAAATTTGGGTCCGCGGTCCCGCCGCGAAATCAGAATTCGTTATAAAACCAATATTTTTTACCAATTTTTTTCGGAAACTGGAGATTAAACAACTGTGTTAAAACAATTTCGAGTATTTTTGTTAACTTTTGACCATTATTTGGAGGTATATGAAGCGTAACTAAGGTTTCTCATATGTAAATTTTTTTGGTTAATTAGAAAAAAAATCATTTTGTAATGCTTAATTAAATACAAAAAGACCACTAAAATTTTTGAAGTAAATGTTATATTTGTGTATAATATTTCCAGTTTCAAAAAGAATAAAACAAAATGCATTTAAATTTGAGAGGAACTTTGTTTCGTGGTGGAACCACCGATGCAATTTTTGTTATGCTAGGTAGGTCCATTGTGTTTTTTTATATCTTTGGTTTTTATTTTATATTATTTTTTGTATTTTTTCTTTGTCAAAATCAATTTTTTAAAGATTTTTTCTTTTTAAAATCAATGCTTAATTTTCGTATATAACCCTATTTTGTGACATCTCAATTATATATCTTATGTACAATTTGTATTTTACATTTTTTTGCTAAAAATATGCACTACAAAATAGTATTTGGTTGTATTTGACCATCTATAGATTTATGTATATTTTTGGTATAGTGTGTTTTCAAACTTTTCTTCAAATTTACCATGGAGACTTTAATTTTAAATTCAAAAAAAAAAACAAAACGCTTTTTTATATTTTTGTTTTTATAGTTTTATTCTATAAAACTAGCCTTGAAAAATGCTCTAAGAATAGAGCAGGAAAAAAGGGGCGATTTTTCCCCGGGCGTATGTTTAGACAGAAAAGATGTGGACTAGTCTGAGAATGACCTTATGTGGACTATAGGAAATTTGCATTTCGTTTGGCCAGCTGCTCACTAAATAAAAATTTCTACGATATGATAATGATTTGTTTATACATTGATCTAATCACACAGCACTGTTGCATTTTTTCTTAGTTTGATGAAATGTCAATTGAAAAAATCACAATAAACTTTGACAAGCGCGAAATCGCCACTTTTTCAATTAGAAGGTTATATTTGTTTGTGTAAGAAACAACTATAAATTTGAAAAAGTGGCGATTTCGCGCTTGTCAAAGATTGCTGTGAGTATGATTTTTTTCAATTGACATTTCATCAAACTAAGAAAAAATGCAACAGTGCTGTGTGATTAGATCAATGTATAAACAAATCATTATCATATGGTAGAAATTTTTATTTAGTGAGCAGCTGGCCAAACGAAATGCAAATTTCCTATAGTCCACATAATGTCCATCTCAGACTAGTCCACATCTTTTCTGTCTAAACATACGCCCGGGGGAAAATCGCCCCTTTTTTCCTGCTCTATTCTTAGAGCATTTTTCAAGGCTATTCTATCACTTTTTTTAAATTAAATTTAAAAAAATAGCCTAATAAACTATAGTTTTAGCTGCGCAATGACATATATGTTTATAATCATTCCGTTGCCGAGATATACTTTTTTTAAATAAAAAATAATAAATAGAAGAAGATGAATTTAAATTACAAAATTTACCCACGTTGTTTAATTATAGTTAGTGCGGTGCAGTTGCGCTCCAGACAAAGTTTACCTACGTTCTCTAAATATAGTTGGCGCGATGCCGTGCGCCAAATAATAAGAAGATGATGAACATGAATTACAAAATTTACTCACGTTCTCTAAGTATAGTTGGCGCGGTGCCGTGGGTTTAATTGCAGTATGGCACCCCGCACCACCGATGATTACCGGCGCGTGGCGCTCCCGCGCCACCGAAGCTTATTATTATTTTTTAATAAATAAAACTTTGAATTAATTTTGTCATCAGTAATGCAAGAATTAAAAAAAGTACTCTGTTGTTTTCGCCGTTTTCCGCGCGGTTGAAGCAGATGGCGCTGGGAACTGGTTCCGT
>JASAMX010030238.1:0-13219 GCA_030248175.1 Microlaimidae sp. YZB2_3 | reverse complement strand
TTATATCCACGTAAAACAATGGAAACGCAGTGCGTGATAAACTTTTCTCCTTTCCAAAATCTTGTCTAGGTATCAACAAGGATAAAAGCTCCACAGTCATGCAGCTATTAAGTACTCAATGATTTAAATGAGGCGTTAAAAAACAAAAAAATTATTGATGTTGATTTGGATTTGCGAAGGCTTTTGACACTGTTTCAAATCAAAAACTGTTATACAAGCTTGAAAAATAAGGAGTTTGTGCGAATTTTAAACTGGATTAAGGCTTTTCTAACAAACAGATTTTTAAAAGTGGTAGTTAACAATTCTATTTCTAATCAGTACAAAGTCACTAGCTCTGTTCCTCAAGGATTAGTGCTGGGGCCTTCGTCGTTTTTGATGATCTTGTCAATCAGAGAAAATCTTGTGTTAAATTATTTGCTGACTCTACTGAAAAATTACACACAATTTTTTGCAAATGACACAGATAATATAAAACATCATTCAATTCTTTTACAAAAAGAGCTGGACAAGGTGGCAGAATGGGCAAAAAGATGGCAGCTTAAGCTAGCTGAAAATAAATGTGAAACTTTCCCTATTGTAAACCGGTATAAGAATTTCTCAAAAACTATTGAAATAGAGTAAAAAAAACTCAGGTTATTTTCTTGGCGGAGGAATGCAGTAAGATATGAAACATCAAAGATAGGCAAAGGTTAGTGTTGAATTATACCACTCCTTAACTTTTTTAATGTCTTGTTTATCCTTAAAGTTGATAATTTTGGGTTATGTAATTGTGTTTTTTTGTGTTTTAGGCTTTTATTTTTGTTTTACGTTCAGCTTCTTCAAAGTGGCCATAGTTATTGTCAAGCGACCTTACTCGGCCACTAATAAAAAAAGAGTTTAAACCTCCACTGATCTTTAAGCGTAATAGAAATTTTAAATTTTGTGCGGAAATAACAAATGAGTTGTTGTTTCTATTTTTAAACCATAATCCTGTTTCGATTAGAAGAGCCAGAAAAAAATTATCCAAAAAAATAAAAAAAGGTGGCCGAAATTAAGTCAGCTACCCTACATTTTAAATTTTTTCTTGTACATTTCATTGCAATTTTAAACTTAAAAGTTAAATAGTCATCAAAAACTTCAATATTAAGAAAAAAAGTGTTCTTTCTGGAATAACTATCTAAAGGTTTTGATCAAAATTTTTTTATTTAATAAAACATGCACTGTGTATTAGTGAGTTATGTTCCCCGGAGTTCCGAGCACCGGAGCTCCGGAGAAGTCCGCTTTTAGGAGCGAAGTTCTCCGGAGCAGAAAGTTCCTAGAGTGGAAGTAAATTATGTCATGAAATAAATTTTTTGTAAACTACCTAATTTTTTTTTTCCAGAACTTAGTTAAAAATAAAAAATTAGTCTTAAATATGCCAATAAATAACTTTAAAATGTTTTTCAAACTTAAAAACGCTTAAAATCACTTATTTAAAGTGCGGAGCTCCACCCCCGGGGGTTGCTCCGGAGCTCCGAAAATAAATGAAAAAAAATAAAATAAAATAAAAAAGAAATTTCTTCAGGCAATAAAATAAATAAAAGAAATTTAGCACCACTTACAGTATATTCACTAATTAAAATAGAGAAAAGTTAGAGGTGTAAATAAAATTGGTTGATATAAATTATGTCACTAAAAATTGCTTTGATTTTATTATTATGCAATAGCATATTCCACTATATTTTTACTTGTCAAGGAAATAACTACCTTTGGTTAGACTTTAGTTTTTGCTTTGCCAGATTAAAAAACAGTTTTAAACATTATAAATTGTACATAAATGATGTGCAGTATAACTGTAGAAAAAATTATTCTTTTATAAACAATAATAATTTAAAATGTACAAATGAAACAAACTTTTCATTAGTAAATAAGTAAGACTATCTTTTTTTTACTGAGATAAACATTATAAAAAGTTACTCAGGGTTTATAAGATAATTTGCTTTCTTTATAGTGCACATTATTTGGTATAAAACAACAATAAAGGCTGGTTCATACTTATGATAAAACGTCCTTTGGACAAAGTCCAAAGGAAAAAGTCCTTTGGACTTTGTTTAAAGGACAAATACAGCGTAAAAACGTCCTTTGGACTTTGTCTAAAGGACAAAGTTTTTAGGACAAAATCCAAAGGACAACGTGTTCATACTTTCTTGTCCTTTGGACTTCTCCTTTTGGATTTTGTCCTTTGGACTTTGTCCAAAGAACAAATTTAAAGTAGCGTTCATACTTCGTCCAAAGGAAAAAGTCCAAAGGACGTTTTGGCTTGTCCAAAGGACGTTTTGGCTTTTCTAAAATTGTCCTTTGGACTTTATCCGAAGGACGTTTTGTCATAAGTATGAACCAGCCTTAAGAATGACAAGTTTTGATATAAAATTTGTTTTAAAAATACTTGATTTTAAAAAAAATTTTCAATTTTAAGAAAATATTTAAGAAAAATATTATAACATAATCACTTTTATATCATAACATAATCATATTTTCGGTTTAGTGACAACACTGGAAATATATTTTTCATCAGTTATTTTCTTGGCAAAAGCTTACGTTTTGCCAAGTTTTGTCAGCTATTTTCAGTTTTGCAGCGCCTTACATAGCTTTAGTACTAAGACCAAAAAACCTTTAGTACTAAAGCACTTTATCCTTAGCTTTAGTACTTAGACCAATAAAACCTTTAGTACTAAAGCACTTTAGCCTTAGTTTTAGTGACACCCGTAGTGTGCACCTACCAGTGCGATATAACTTCGTTTTTGTTCACACTCTGTTATTTAAATAATGTAGATAACTTGAGTATTTTCCGAATCCACGGAATTTATCAAAAAAACTTTTATTTACTTTATTCCCACATTTTGTTGCGAAAGGACCCCGGTAGCAGTTGGCGTAATCCTGGATAAACCTAAAATAGGCTTATATATTAATCATATATGGGTCCCTTTGTCAAATTTTACGCTTAAAAAATTAAATTTTTAAATGTTACAAAAACGTCGCAAAGGTCTTATTTTTACCTTAAATTGGAACCTAAAAAGTTAGAATTAAATAACAAAGACTGTTGTGCTCAGAATTATTTTCTACTTTTCATTCTTTTTTTAACATACGTCTGGTGTTACGTGTGAAAAAGATTTTTTTCCCTTTTAAAATCAACGATATTTTATTGTGAGTGAAATTTACGTTACGATTGTTGCCAAAAGTGTAAGAAATATTTAGTTTAGTACAAAGAGTTTATGTACGCAACATAATAATATTTCCTTAAAATGTGTTTAGCGTATTTAAAAGCTTTGCAACACAAAACTAAATGAGTAAAAAATGTTATAATGGTAAAACGAAAATTTTATACTTTCGTAACACAATACTTTTACTACTGAGCTTTATAGTTGATAATTTTTCTGTTGAAATCTGATATCACAGAATTCTAACATCAAATTACCGAATTTTACAATGAAAGGATAATAAAAGAAAAAGATTACCAAGAATTAGTTTTTGGCAACCGGTGATTAGATTTTTTTGAAGATAAAACACCTCGATAAAACTTTATTAATATCCGAGCTATTTTTTGTTAAAAACATAAACATCTTTATGACTCCCGTTTTTTTTTAATTTTTAGACCCAATGTATATTACTTTTTGCGCATTTGTTTATCTAAATTAACTAATTTATTGAACTATAATTTAATTAACAGAAAATGGCCCCGGGTCAGTAATGAGTGGATTCATGTAATTATTACATATTTAAAATTGTAACTATAAATAAAAACAAACTTACACGCATAAGTGAGCTTGATGTTTTTTTACACTGTCAATATAATCTGTTAAGCAAGTTTCTAGGATTTTATTTTCAGCTTTTGTAACATTAAGAATACAATCAAAATTTTCCAGAAGCACTAAAAAATATGTGTGTATACATTTATACATCATTCTATATTAGCATTCACAAAATTTTTTACCACGTTGATTAAAATGAATATAAGCACTCGGTTTTGGAAAGAAGTAGTGGATTTTGGAGCGGGACCGATTTATTTAAGTTTTTAATTATTTTAAAATTGTTTTTAAACAAATCTTAATCCTACATTAGTAAAGTAATTAACTATTTTATGATAATATTGCCGATCGTTTTGTGCAATTTTCTGTAATTTTGTTTTTTATTTAAACGGCAAGCATTGAAAATTAAATTTAACCACTTAGGGTAACTGACTTAATTTCGGCCACGCCTTAATTTCGGCCACCAATTTAGGGTGCTAGAAAATTGGGTTATTTTTAAAACACAAAAGAACTAGCACAAAAGTAACTGGATTAATGTTGAATAAAGTGTTTTTGCAAAAGTTTTTTATTTTTGTTATTCTACATTATCAACATTTTCATACAAAAAGTGAATTTTTGTGATTTTCTTAATTCTTGCTTTGTGTTTAAACTGCATCAAATTTAGAACGAAGCAATATATAACCTTAAAATATCTTCTATTTAAGGCTCAAAGTTGTTAATTTTCATGTTTTGATATTTTCTTCAAAATCACTTTGCAACGCGTTTAACTAACTGCGTATTTTAAGATTCTGTTAATTTCGGCCACCTGAAAATTTAGGTGAAAGAACCTGCCGTTTTTTGCTGTTTTTAGATATCATTGTACTACCGTATTTATAAAGAATTTTTTTGCTCGTTTGACTTTGTTTTGACGTTTTTTAAGCCAAAAATAAAAATTGAGCAAAAAATACAAGTTATTAAAACTTGTTTTTTTAAGGTTTTGACATAATAATAATCAAGTCTTGCTCAATCAAATCAAGTTAAAGTCTTGCTAATAACTATTAAAGCTCGCAAACGGGAAAAATTAAGTTATATGTACCAAGAACAATACCTAAGAGTAAATTTGCAGCCTTTAGAAACTTTTATTGTTCGTTTAAGCAATAGTTATGGCCAGTTTTTTGTAGGTGGCCGAAATAAATGGCACGCGCCTTAACTTCGGCCACTTTAAAAAAAAAGTTTAAATTTTCACTGATTTTTAAGTGTAACAGAAATATTCAAATTTTGCACTGGAATAACAAATATAGCTATTGTTTGATTTTTAGGCCAAATTTTGGCTTGATTGAAAAAGCCAGAAAAAACTTATTCAAAAAAATAAAAAAAGGTGGCCGAAATTAAGTCAGTTACCCTAATGGAAGCGGTTACAATATTGCTTTAAATTTAATGAACGGTTGAATTTAAGCTCCCGGTATTAAATTGTTTTAAAAAAAAGCAATTAATTGGTTTTAATTTGGTGCAACCTTCAGTTTGCAACCTTGAGTTTTAAGTTTTGTATAACTAAACTTAAAAATGAACCTAACTTTGCACAATGTTTATAAGTCTTTTGAAAAACATTTAAATTTTACATTTAGCAAAAATAAACCATTGATTTAGGTCCAGTTTTAACGTTTTTACGTTTTAATAAAAAAAGTTTACGTGTAAAAAACCAAAAACATGGCATGAAAAACAAAACAACCGTGGGACCAAAAATATATAACTTTGTTTTAATTGAATGAGAAAATAAGAAAAGTAAGTTAATGCATAAAAAACATATTAAAATCATTTTCATAAATAAAAAAGCACATTTTTTATAATTAGATGGGTTATTTGTACCTATTTAGATTAAGGTGCGTAAATTGTAATTTTTAATATATTTTCCATAATTTGTGATTTTAAATATTTTTTTTAATCAGTTGTTCACGCTGAATAACCTTTTTTTTTCAAAAAAAATTAACCTAACACCAAAACCGTAAGTCGTAATTCTTGTTAATATTTTTTTATAATCAAACTTTAAAAATAAATTTTAGCTTATTTCTAAACTATAGAATTTAGTGAATAATATGATTGTTTTTATTACATATGTTTTTTTAAACCAAGAAAATAAAGAATTAAGCTAGTACAGTTAAAAATATCAGTACGGGGTTCTTTAAAATTGATATATAATTATACACATGCACACGGATTTTGTACGAAATAATTAATTTTCTACTTTCAACAAAAAAAATATGAAGAACCTTACCATTGTAAGCTTGTCCACTCTCGTAATTGAGTTCTAAAAACAGGGACACATAACCTTCCGCAGACAGCATTGGTATGGTCAACTCTTGCTCAATATTAACTGTGGTGACGCAAGCGGCATATTGCGTTCCCAGGCAGGATACGAAATTGCCATAATCGCTAAAATTGCACCAAAAATCACACAAAATTACATCCAAAAAAATTGGAACATATGACTCGAAATTAAAACCAACAAATTATAACATTTTTATAAGAGAAAGAAACGATAAGTTTACTGTAAATTTTGAAAGAATTTGTTAAATTTCGTTTTTTGCGGTTATTTGTGAAATTAATAGGCACCTTCACTGAAACGCAGTTTATACATTAAGTACGCAATATACATAAGTGTCACCATAATGGATAATTACTGTATCTCCTACTTATTTTTCGTAGTATGCAGATCAACCGATCGAAATTTCGCGCGCTTTCGATCCGTTGATCGGCATACTACAAAAAATAAGTAGGAGTACGGTAATTATCCATTATGGTGACACTTATGTATATTGCATACTTCATGTATAAACTGCCTTTCATTGCAAGATGCCTATACAATATAAATATAATTTAACAAAAATTTATTTACTATAAACCCTGATAGAATTTTTAGAGTGAACTATAATTTTTTATGAGAGTGATCTTGTGGCTAAAACCACGACGGTAACCCAAAATAAACTTTTTTGCTTTTGTTTATAACAATATAAACTAATAGCTTATTGCTTGTCTATTTTTGAATGTTCTAATTTGTTTTGCTCTAGAGTGTTTTTCTTTCAATGGGCTATAGCCCTGAATTTTTTTTATTAAAACAATTAAAACAAAAATAATTGTTTTTCTGCATCCGTCATATAGTCGCCACCAATAAAACGCGTTCGGTGCTTTATTTTAAAATTGATTAAAAAGTTCTTCTGTTCATTTTCAATAAACTGTATTTTGCGGTTCCATCTTCGATTATTGATTAAAACAAAATTCGTTTAAAGCCTTATTTATGGAAATAATACATATTTTATAAAAAAATATAACACTAGCGTTACCTGCATATTTTTTGGAAACCTTTTTTTGTACCTCCGACAGCGTTTGATAAATGAACCGCAAAGTCGGCTACATTCGTCGGCAAAGTTTTAAAACCGTAGTTTTCAGCGTACTCAGAAACACAGGAAATAAATTTAGACTAAATTTTTTTTCGTTAAGACACATTTAAAAACTGTGTAATCTTTAATATTTTTTTTAAACACGGAGTTCCAGTTTTTTATTACTCTTTGTGAAAATGAAACTTTCCTAGAATTTAACTTTTTAGTTTTTAGAATAACGAAGTTTTAAATTATGTCCTCATAATTTATAATTAGTTAATTCGAGCGAGACTAAAAAATTTTTCAAATTGTAAATCTACTTAACTCAAGGGCACTGTAAAAGCGACAGAGCGAGCGGTCGCGATAGCCGCCGCGCGGAAAAATTATTTAAAAAAATTAAAAAAAACAATAGCGGAAATACGTAGCAAACTGAGTCAGTTCATTTTGTCATATAAATAAGATGGGCAAAAATCTTATACATCTAATATTTATTCTATATAAAAATATTAATATAAAAACATAGGTAAAAACATATATTATGGCAAAAAGTAGTTTTTTCGTACTTTTTTAATGTCTTTCTGCACATCAACTAACGTTTTCAGATATAAATTGGTATATTTTTATTTATTTTTTATTTAAACCCAACGGCACAGTAGAAGCGACAGAGCGGTCGCGACAGCCGCTGCGCAGCGCGACAGCCGCTGCGCAGAATAATTATTAAATAAAAAAAATTTTAAAAAAAACAATAACGAAAATGCCCATTGTATTTTAAATTAAATTATTACGCGCCCTGTAGTCTAAAAATACAGCAAGATTAAACATTGAATTTTTGAAATTCGTTTTAATTTAAACGTAGCGAACTAAGTTAGTTCATTTTTAATTTACATACGATGGGCCAAAATCTTATAAAAAATCTCCAATATTTATTCTATATGAATATATTAATAAAAAAACAGAGATAAAAACATAAAATATGACAGAAAGAAATATTTTCATGATTTCTTAATAACTATCTGCACAATAAATGACGTTTTCAGATATAAATTGGTATAGTTTTATTTTTATTTTTTTATTTTAACCATTTCAAGTATTTGGAAATAATTTTGAAATGAACTGCTGGCATTAATTCAACAACATTCAGTGTTTAAGTAATGTCACTCCCTGGTGGCATTCGAGTTTAACCATTTAAAGTATTTGGAAATGGATTTAAAATGAACTGCTGGCATTAATCCAACAACATTTAGTGTATAAGTAATGTCGCTTCCTGGGGCCTATTTCATAAAGACGTTTGTAAATTTTCATTTTACAAATCTCCGCTTATTTTTTTGTAAATTAGATGATAGAGGATATATTATAGGGCGAATATTGATCCGTCAGCGAAAATGAAATGACGTGGCTAGGACCAATCAGCGCAGAGCAGTGCGCGCAGATGCTCCCCCTGGACTACAAGTTGAAAAACCTTTATAATGTAATTTACAAAAAATAGGCTGAGAGTTGTAAAATAAGAATTTACAAAGGTTTTTATGAAACAGGCCCCTGGGGCCTATTTCATAAAGATTTCTGTAATTGTAAATTAATAAACGTATTTAATTTCTTCTTATTTTATTAATAAAAAAATACGCACATAACTGCGGAGTTTACGGAATTTACAGACATGTAATTTCTAAAATTCTAAGCGCAATTTTATTAATATACGTTTTAATTAAAAATACTAAAAAAATGCGTTCATTAATTTACAGCGGTTAATTACATGCAATTTTTATGAAATAGGGCCCTGGTGGCATTTGAGTTTAGATTATTTAAAATTTTAAATACCATCCAAAGATCAATTTTCAAGCGGCGTTATTCTGAAGTTTTAATTTTAAAAATCTCTTTTAAAGCACGAATATTTAAAACATATACTTTAAAGATATAATTTAACATATACTTTAAAAGCACTAATAAGAATATTGGAATTTTTATTGTTAAAATAACGTAGTATAAGATAATTGTGAGTATAGTGAGCTTTTCTAGCAATTTCACGGCAGTGCCGACTGAATTTAAGTCGCTGATAAGACAAACACTAAGATTTGTATTGAATTTGTTGGGTGTTGGATGTGCGCCGCCAAATCTGCCGCCAAATAGCCGCTATTTAGAAACTAAGGCGTTAACGCAGTTATATGTAATTAAATAATATTATGCTCACAGTAAACAATTTTTTATAATACAAAAAATTGTTAATCTTTTTTTTTATTATACAAAAAAATGAAAACAAAACCGAGCTGTTTTTCTTCACGAAGATCTCCTTTTTTTTAAAAGTAGTTATAGGCAGACTATAGCCTATTGCGCCGTGGGGCATATTGCTCTGTAGCATCATAGCTTTCAATATAAAACAGTCAAATTTTATTGTGAGACCCAGACGAAAAATGTTTTAAAAAAATATAGGCACCTTGCACTGGAACTCGGTTTATACATGAAGTATGCAATAAACATAGGGAGTCACCATAATGGATAATTACCGTATCTCCTACTTATCTTTCGTAGTATGCAGATCAACCCTCGAAAGCGCGCGAAATTTCGATCGGTTGATCTGCATACTACGAAAGATAAGTAGGAGATACGGTAATTATCCATTATGGTGACTCCCTATGTTTATTGCATACTTCATGTATAAACCGAGTTCCAGTGCAAGGTGCCTATACGATTACATTTACATTAAGAAATTTTTAGGTGAATTATGTATGATGCATTACTAATTTACATAAACAGTTTGATTACGAAAAACCAAAAAACAAGGTTAAAGAAAATAAAAATTAAAAAAAGATGTAAATTAACTTTTGTTTGAAACTAAGAAGATTTCCGTATGAAATGAACTAGATCACATTATAAACGTACACTTCCTATAGAAAATCTAAAACATTAATGAAACCAATTTTTATTAAACTTCTGCAAAAAGGCTATTAATATAGAAAAGATTTAAAGTTAAACTGGCGACAAAATTTAAAACACTTATTAACTTTCTGAGTAAAAAAATAATCAAAAATTCAGTTAAAAGCTGATTTGAAGTTTTACTTTACCTATCTAACCAAGAGGACTTAAAATGACGCCCCAAAAAATCAAACTGAACTCCTCCGAATTACAGAAGGGCTCCGTTTATTCACCCAAATGGATTCGGATAATCCGAGCCGAATTAACTTTATCACTCGATTAAAGAGTATTTATTACTCCTAATTGCACCAGAGCTCGCTCCTGCCAGCTGTAGGACGGTGCAATTTGGGAAACTCGAAATAACTTTTTAATAAATGTGCATAGCATGTTAAAATTGCCAAGATTTGGTGAGTAAAATTATAAACAATTTAAAAAAATATAATAAAAGCCGATATTATTATCCATAAAAGTAAAAACAGATGGGCGGCAAATAATGCCGTAACGTTTGATCACGAAGGTAAAATAAATATTAATTTCTAAGATTGGTATTTTATCATATGTATGGACTGTTCAAATTGATTTTTCAGATTCAAACCACCCAGACCGGCTTTATAAATGATGCAGAAATGCGCATTTTAGAGTCGCACTCTACTCGACGCTGTTCCTTAATATGGGCTCGGGCGAAAGTGGGAGTGAGAATGTTAAGGACTTATCGTGTTTATCCTTTTGTACCTTCATTGTCTAGAATTCAGAATACGAATCAGACATCCGTTTATGGTTTTTTACCAGGAGAATGTAAAATACCTTCTAAAAAATTTGTTTTTTTTAAATATAATTGCTGTAATGTGTCATAAATATCGTGCAAAATTTAAAATAAAAAATCAACTTGATTCTTTTTTTATTTTGTTTTTTATCACTTTTGCCTGCTGTGTTTGTTTTTCAGGATGTCTTTTTTGGCATGCGAATTGCAGTTTTCGCATAAATTAGAATATCAAGAAAAAACAATTTTTTTCTTTGTAATTATAATAAAATTTTTACGTGTCCAGATATATTATTTAAAAAATAAAATTTGGGTTTTTGTTTAAAGCAGTTTGATAAAAGTAATAAATTAAGAAAATAAGATATTTTTGTAAGGGTTTGGGCTCACTCCCAACTTGGTATTGTTAAATTTCTTTTGGTTTTATATTGATCCCTAAGGTTTGCTGATGGTTTTGTTAAAAAATAGGATTTAAATGCAGGCAATGGGTTTTAAAATCTATTTAAAATCTATTAAAGGCTATTTGTGTTTTAAAATCTTGTTATGTAATTTTTACAATAAACTATCAAAATGCAAAAAAAAGCTCCAATGGATTGGGAGAAAACTGAATTAGGATTGCAAACTAAAGTGGCATACTAACAAATAAACACTACTTTTCTGAGTAAAATTTAAAAATAGCGCATCTGTCATTTTTTGGGAAGATTTGGCTTTTGACTTCCGAGTGTTGGAAAGTTCAAAAATGCCGGTTTTGCCGGTTTTGTTAAAAAACTTAACGTTTTTTAAAATAAATTCCAGAAAATCACAAAAAACATGTCCTTTTTTGTAATACTGTCCGGGCCGCATGAGTTTTCACGTGTCCGTGTAAAACTATCCAACAAGGGAAAACTCATGCGGCCCCGACAGTATTCCAATTGTGATTATATATAAAGTGAAATGAAATTAATAAATTGCCATTGTAGCGACAAACAGCTTGGGCGACTGAAACTGCTAGCTACAAATGGGGTTAATTTAATTTTTTTTTATTTTAATTTAGTTTGTACTTATTTTATATCGAATTACCACCGCTGAAAATTTAGCCAGGTATAGCTCAGTTAGGTGGCTAACAATTTTGTGGACAGGTTCCCGGAATTTTACTGATACGGATGGGGTTTAGGCTACCTTTAGGATACCTTTGTGTTGCAACAAATACACGGAATAGTAATATATTACCAGAAGAATTTCAGGAGCAATTTCACCCGTCTGATAGCCAAGAAAATAACGACAAGACGGATATTTATTTATAGAACCCCGCATTTTAAGACTTTAGACTATATTAAAACATTTTTTGAAAATAACAAAAAAAACAGATTTAACAAGCATTTTTACAGATAACTTTTGCAAGCTTTTAGAATTTTTGAGGTTCTGGTTATTGAAAAACAGTAACTAAAAGATTTGCAAAAATTTGAAACGAAGACGGTGAAACCTACTAAAAAAGAGGTCTACTTGGAGCTAAATGTCACCCGTTCATTTGAAAAACTTGCACATAACATGGTACAAAATAAAGCACCTTAAAAATACGCAAAAACACATACCCGGATTTTAATACTAAAGCATCAATTTAAAAACAAAACACAGGTATACACACATTTAGCAAAATTATACACAATACTAGAAAATAAACAATAAAAACAAACAATTTATTACGAAAGGCACACCCGTGAGTTTTCAGTTGTTGATTACGTTGAGATATAACGATTTATTCTGAATTTAAACGACTTTTCAAATTGAAAATAAACTAATTCAAAGTGATTTATGTTTACAAAAATAAGGAATTCCAAAAGTTTGACTCTTGGCCGTTAAAGCTCGTCTTGTGGACAAACCACAAGAGTGTTCCATGAGGATTTGTGTGGGCGATGCAATCCCGGGAGTGCGATGAAAGCACAGGAGGGGATGCGGCTAATGACAAGCCAGAGTGGTATTTTGCCAAGCATGCGAAGTCAACAGCCAAACTCCTTCAGCAGAGAATACGAGCTCCATCTATTCGTATACAAGACCGTGTCCATTTACAAACAAACCAACTAAAATACAATCAAAGCAAGTTGCCATTGCCGAAGGTAATGGGCTAGCGGTGGTAAAAAAGCAAAGGGTTTTATCGATTTCACACTAGATCGTTGACTAACTACCTTGAAAAAGTTGAAGTTTTATTTGTTTTATTTAAACCGCGCTGAAAATTACAAAGCAACCTTACTACTTATTACTTTAAACTTACACAATTATTTACTAGTGCTAGCATTTATAACCCTTGTTGCCATGGCCGCAACCATTGAAACAATTTGATTTAACCAATGACGTAATAGAAACCATTTTACCCACCCAATGAGCGCATATTCTCCACTGGAGGTGATTGGCTAATTATTTTTAGCCAATGAGCATATAACACGCCGCATGACTACCATTTT